>JAZHYW010041576.1:0-16168 GCA_037355805.1 Ixodes ricinus
ATACGTATTGCCTATGTTGCATTGGGGGCAGGATGATCCTGAGTCTCTTCATTAATAAATGAAGCGATTGCTGCGCACTCCATTTTTTTCCGCTGCGAGCGCCTTTATTTAACACTACCTGAATACGAAGACATTGGGCTGAATTGGTTAGGTTAAAAAAATACAGAAAACGTGCTGTTCAGATTTTCGGCAGTCCACCTTCTTCGTGCATACACACAATCTGCTTCTACCTCTTTTTTCACTTTTCACTTTTCTGCGTTCCGTGTGCTTCCTCACAGCAATGCTTCTGCTCCTCCCGTGGGGGCGTGCTGGGTCCAAAGCCCGTCAGCAATGCACTCCGCATCAACGCCGGTGATGGCCGATCAACAGGACGGACTGATTCGCGGACATATTGATCACCACGACACCCTTTCGCAGATCGTCCGTTTCTTTAGTACGTCTACACGAAGAACGCGACTAGCAGAAAACCGCTAAAACTGACTGAACCTGCCCGCAATCGGCAGCCGCCAGACGTTATGTGAAAACTGCCGCACCATTTTCAAAGAGTGAAATCAAATTAAGCTGCTACAGTTGACTTGCTACCAGGCATGTACTTTGTGAGCCGCTCTTACGCACCGAGCAAAACAATATCGTGATTGTCTTGCACCAAGCGCCACTTGCACATAACCGAGTGATGACAGATTCACCGATCGCGATGATAGTGCTCGAGAGGAGAGGAGACTTCTAACGGAGAAATTACGAAGTCCTGGGTTATTAGAGGGGCCTCTGGAGATGATTTCCTGCACTGAGTACTTCCTGCACAACACTTCCGCGCACCACTGACACTGAAAAGTCTTTCTGAACGAAAGGCTTGATTGAACGTGCAAACTTGAAGCGTGCTAAAGGAGTTTTAATAGAAGGTCAGCTACATGGACCCGCAGACGTATCGGAAAGTGGCGTCAAGTAAGAAGGGCAAATCATGTGAAGCATCTTTTACGCGTGAAACGCACTTCAAAGTAATTTTATTGTTTTATTTTTGTCTTTGCAGCTGAAAAACTCGCCATGGCATGATTTGGAAGACCTAAGGATTGTTTTACATACGACTACTTGGTACTGATTGTTTTAACATACGACTAATGGTACTGATCTGCAAGATGGACTTATGCGTAGAATGTACTGACAGAAAGATGATGCGAATCGATGGTAGGCGTCGATATCAGCTGCGACATATCGCTTGTGGGCAAACGTTTTCTTTTTTTTTTTCAGAACAACCTTTTTTTTTTTGCAGCATAGCGTCACGACTAAGCCTCCGAAAAAAAAGTGGCAGCAGACCAACTCCCGTCTAGTCATCGCCGAAGTCTTGATCTTACAAACTCCAGGTGTCCGTTCTTAGTTTCGGTTCCACTTGCTACCGAACTTGAACAAACCGGCTGAGTGCTTAAAGTGTCTATGTCGAATTTTATGGGACAAGTCTTTTTGTTTTGTTTTATTTATATCTAGTATGTAGAGGAAGCTCTTTGTGCAGTCATTTATACTAAGCATCATGCAAACTTATAATACTCTAATATTATTGAAATTAAAAAATAAAAAAAAAGCTTTATTCGCGATCTTTTTTTCCTAGAACCACCCAATGACTTGCCAACTATAAATGCCAAAAGCCATCTAAAATTTCAAAATGTCACGATTAAGCATTTTAATATGTTTTTTTGCAGCTCGTTAAATTGTTCTGTAAATTAACGTTATTTTCAAACGAAAGCTGCGGAATATTATCTGACTAATTTTAAGGGTCATGATGTTAAAAGCTTGAGACAGGGAAGGAAGATTGCAAGAAAAAAAGTAGAGACAGAAAAAAGTGGACAGAGAAACGCGTCATTTGAGAAGATTTTCTGTCCACTTATTTATGCGAATTCTTAGATTTTTGTTTTTCAATTTTCCTTCCCAGTCTTAGGTTTTTAACATAATGATCAACATGCACCAGCTCGCCTGCACCTTAACAATTCGTTCATAATTTGTAAAGTTTTCACTCTGACTTTTTGACAATGTGCACTAGTACAAACAAAATAAAAATTATTCTCACAACTGAAACTTCATAGCGGTTTAGACTTAATGCAAAGACACTCCGGTCCCGTCAGCAAAGCAATCACCGTCCTTCAATGTCTCGTTGTCTTGGTGCGTCCGAATTATAATTCCATCGACGTGGAAAGAGCTGCAAGGTAAAGAAGATTATACGCGTACACATGTAAAAACCCACGGCACTCATATTAAACGGACGTCATGACAAAGAAATGCTAAACTTAATTTTACCTTAAGTTTATACATTAATGGAACCAATCAGGCAGCGTCAAAATCGCAACATCATGGTATTTGTCAAGTTTCTGTGCGTGTTCTATCATCGCTGAACCAATCACAGATAAAAGCGGCCTTATGACTTTAGCCTTTCACACTGCCTGTCCGGTCCTATCTCCACAAAGTGTCGGCTATTGTTTTGGATTTGAACTGAAAGGAAGTATATAAAACTGTAGTGGTGAAAGTGGACAGAATGCAGCTTAATACCCCCAAAACAAAGGTGTACATTTGTGTAAGAGGTGATACTTTATTTGTGGCATGTTGCTTTGTCGTTTTAAAGGAAGCTAGCATAAAGTAGGCTTAGGTTTACAAAAGTCTAAGTTCGCTTGATGTAATTGATCCGCACGGATTATGCCGTTAAAAACATTTTCTTGTAACAAACAGCCATTTAACACTTAAAATGTAGCTATATAAACTTAGTAAGGCTTGGTGTTGTAGCGTGCATTTTATGATTACACATGCCGGGACAACCATGCTGGCGCAAGAGCTCGGGCTCACCGGGCTCGAGCTACGAGCACCGACTGCGAGACCACGGGCGATTCCATAAATGCAGTTTTTATCCTAACAGTCGGTTGGCCAATTCTTGTGTCTCTACAATTTGTGACCCCGACGTGATATATCGCCATGGCTCTCGAGAACACCGCTACCACCAAAATGTCGCCACCGTCACGTTTCGACTTCCGAAATTTTGGCCAGCGGACCCTCTGGTATTTATTTGCGCAAGTGGAATCATCAGTTTGTCACCGCTCGGATCACAAACCCAATCTACGAAATTCCATCACGTCGTAGCGTCTCTTTCTCCCGAGGTGGCCATGGAAATTCAAATTTAATCCTCTCGCCTCCAGACGATCAGCCTTCTGACAAGTTTCGCTGGGAACTGAACAAACGAACATCGGCATCAGAGCAAAGACGGCTCCAGCAACTAATAACATCCGAACAGCTCGGGGACCGGACGCCCTCCCAAATTCTTCGACGACTGCAGCAGTTGGTGGGCGATGAGATTGCCATGTGTTTGATACCTCCCTGCTGCGAGAGCTTTTCCTTCAACGGCTGCCATCAAACGTACGCATGGTACTCGTTTCCACCCCATCCATGAGCCTCGACGATCTAGCTCAGCTGGCTGACAGAACCATGGAAGTCAGACTTCCCAACGTAACTTCGACCGACAGGATGCCTGGAGAAACGACTGCGATGATGAGACCATAACACGCAGCCAGCGACTACCCGGCATCTCCTGTGGTTACGAAACGTCGGCAGCAGATATCCGAGCTTACAGCGCAAGTAGCAGCTCTCATCTCCCGACCTCGTGCCCCCCACCAGAGCCGTTCAACCTCCCGGCCAAGATACTTTTCGTCTCCTAGGCGTCCGCGCCAGAACAACGAAGGTTTGTGCTGGTATCACAAGACTTTCGGTGACGACGCTCGGCGATGTCACCAACCTTGCTCGCCGTCGGGAAACAAACTTGTCCACCACTAGAGGCATCTAGTGGTGAGAACCTACAACCCAGTCGCCTGTTTTTCATCGTCGATCGTAATACAGGACTACGTTTCCTTGTCGACACAGGGGCTGATGCGAGTGTTCTACCAGTGTCATTCGAGCCCTCAAAACGTCGGAAGAAAACTCCTTACATTTTACAAGCAGCTAATAAATTATCGATTGCGACTTACGAAGAACAATCCCTGGCGCTGGACATCGGCCTTCGAAGAATATTCCTGTGAATATTTCTAGTTGCATACATTTCGTACCCCATATTAGGTGCAGACTTTCTTCGGCGTTTCGATCTGCTCGTAGATATGCACAACAAGCGTCTCCTGCATAGTACCACCAATCTAGCCGTTAATGCAATCATATGCCAAAAACCGCATATCAAAGCCGCTATTCATTTCCTTCCACCCTCAAGGTATGAAACACTTCTAAAAGACTACACCCAACTAACATCGCTTCACAACTTTGACACGCCGGTGAAACACGACGTTGAACACCACATCGTCACCACGGGACCGCCAGTATATGCTCATCCTAGAGGCTTGCCTACGGCATGGCTTGAGATTGCAAGAGACGAATTTGCACACATGTTAGAACTCGGTATTATTCGGCCCTCCAACAGTCCATGGGCGTCTCCACTACACATGGTAGCCAAGAAAGAGCCTGGGCTCTGGCGACCATGTGGAGATTACCGAGCTCTTAATAATGCGACCGTCTCTGACAGGTACCCGCCGCCACGAATTGAGGATTTTACTGCATCACTGCAAGGGTACAAGATTTTTTCTAAAGTGGACCTCGTGAAGGCGTACAATCAAGTGCCAGTGGCACAGCCAAAATATTTCCAAAACAGCTATAGCAATCCCATTCGGTCTGTTCGAATATCTTCGCATGCCATTTGGCTTGAGAAACGCCGCCCAAACATTCCAACGGTTTATCGACAATGTGGTTCGCGGCCTCACATTTTGCTTCGCTTACCTTGATGACATTCTCGTATTCAGTGCAAATGAAGAACAACATGAGCAACATCTTCGCATACTCTTCGATAGACTTGTCAACAACGACATCATCATCAACAAAGCAAGAGCGTTTTCGGCGTTGGCGAGCTAGGACTTCCTCAGGCATCACGTTGACAGTCAAGGAATTTCTCCCTTGCTTACGAAGGTGGAAGCATTGCCGATTTTTCTCCGCCGTCGAACATTCGGAAACTTCGGAAATTCCTCGGTTTAATAATTTCGACCGACGAGTTATTCCAAAATGTGCTCACACCCTTCATCCTTTAACTGACCTGCATGGCAACACAAAGAACTCCACACCGTTGATGTGGACAGAACAAACTTCCCATGCTTTCAAACAAATCAAGGAAGGCCTCATTTTAGCTACAATCCTGCTTCATACTCACACGACGCCCCAATTCACGTCATGGCGGACGCATCGAATGAAGCCAGATTAGCTGTATTGCAGCAATATGTCGAGAGCAAATGGCAACCCCTAGCATTTTTCTCAAAGAAGCTCACACCGTCCGAAATGAAGTATAGCACTTTTGGCCGAGAATTGCTTCGATCTACCTGGCCATAAAACTCTTTCGTCATTAAATCGAAGGCCGCGACTTTCATGTACTCACAGATTACAAACTCGTTACAGTTGCTTTCATATCCGAATTTACCACTGACATTCGTCACGTGAGCGGCGTACCCAACAATGTAGCAGACGTACTCTCTCGCATCGTCATGGCTTCGCAAGTTTTGATACCTCCATTTGTGGATTACCAAGCCTTGCCATGACAACAGGCAGATGATCAAGAGCTCAGCAAAATTCGTACTACATCTCCTCATCTAATCTTTGAGCAAATTCATTCAAAACGCACGGCGAGGCAGTTGTTTGTAAGATGTCGACAGGCACTTCCCGCCCTTTCGTTCTATCCAGTTTGCGGAAACAAATTTTCGATTCCTTCTTTGCTTGTCACATCCTGGAATACGCGCAACACGACGACTTTTATTTTCTAGATTTATCCGGCCTACGCACGAACGCGACGACAGGGTGTGGACCTGAGTCGTGCCTCCAGTGCCAACACTCAAAGATAAGTTGACACACAGTTTCGCCTTTCTCTTCCTTTTACCCCTCCTTCGACTCTACCAGATCCATATAGATTTAGTTGGACCGCTGCAACCGTCGAAGGGTTATATTTACTTGCTCACCTGCATTGACCACTTTACACGTTGGGTCGAAGCCATCCCAATCTAGGACATCCGTGCAGTGACGGTCACCCAAGCATTCATCAACGGCTTGGTGTCCAGATTCGGTGTGCCTTCATACCTTACAACAGACCGCGGTCGCGAGTTCGAGTCTGCTCTTTCCGCGAACTCATGACCATCTTAGAAACTTCGGGCATTCGTACAACAGCATATCACCCTATATTCAACTGACTGGCAGAGCGATATCACCGCTCACTGAAAACCGCACTTCGGGCCCAAGGTACAGGACCGAACTGGGATTCCGCACTCCCTATGGTTCTTCTAGGGCTCCGCACGGCCTTAAAAACTGACATTGATTGCAGCCCTGCGGAAATGCTCTATGGCACAACCTCACGACTTGCAGTATAATTTTTTTAAAGGGACCAGAAGATCTAGCACCGGATCCTACGAGCTACGCGACAAAATTGAAGCGGATAATGCCCACTATCCGACCTACCCATCCCCGCCCCTCAACAACGATCAGCAGTCCATGTCTCAGCCGATCTACATTCATGCAGAGCCGTTTATACTGAGAGAGTTTGGCCAATGGGCGGAGCTTGTTGCCCGCTAGAACTAGCGGATTTCGCGATAACACAAAATGGCGTTACTTTTCTCTTCTTTATTCCTGAGAAATCGCATAGAGTTCCTATGAGTCAGAGCCACAAAATGGCGGACGGAATTAGTCATCCCCGGTTGTCAGACTACGCTGCTGTGGTTGCCAGACTGTCGAAATATCCTTAAGGCCAAACTCTCTCAGTATAAACGGCTCTGCATTCATGCACACACGTTTTTCTTCGTCGCGATGCTGTGCGAAGGCCACTTCAGCACCCTTACGATGGCCCATATCGAGTCATAACTCGTGGTGATAAACTTTTTCACGATTAATATTAATGGCCGCCAAGAAACTGTATCCATTGACCGTTTGAAACCAGCCTATCAAGAATCGTCATATGAAGCGCATACCCAATCTCTTGACAACACTGCTATCTTTGCACGCTCACACTGACTTTGCTTCTTCAAACGACGCCTCAACACAGCCACGAAGCTCCCACGTACGTTTTCTGCTACCACATGCCCAGACATCATGAACACTACTTAAACATGCTTCCATCTGTATTTTTTTTCTTTTAAAGGGGGTGGGGGGGCTATTGTAGAGTGCATTTTATGATTCACATGCCGGGACAGCCATGCTGGCGCAAGAGCTTGGGCTCGCCGGGCTCGAGCTACGAGCACCGACTGCGAGCCACGGGCGATTCCATAAATGCAGTTTTTATCCTAACAGCCGGTCGGCCAATTCGTGTGTCTCTACAGTGTATTATAGATTTAGATGGACGGGCACATATTTCTCCGCGCACAACATGTAAAAACAAAATTCAAATATTTTGTGCACATTTTGGATTGTTACATTTAGGTTTTGCCGGCCGCCACTATTCATGTCTGCAGTAGGTCAAAGCGCAACCAAAACCCATCAGTTGAACGTCTTTCTTTTTGTGCACCACGCGTGCATTTCAAGAATATTTTTACTCGTTTTCGTCCCAAAGCCAAGTCCAGTTGTGGCTAGGATTAATCACTAGGGTTCAGTTTCTGGCAAATTAACGTGTAGTTACAAATTATCTAAATTAAATAATAATGAAGTGTACTCTGCTCTGAATAGCGCTAACCTGAAGAAATAAGCGAGTGTTTATTGTAGATACGGCAATAAAAAGTAACAAATGCTAAGTTGTCGACAACAGAAATATTTTCCGTGCCTACTCTATGCCTTCTGAAATTTGAAATATCTGCCTCATATTTCTAATCTATGCAACGAACAAATAACATTTTTTTTAAATTATTCTTAATTGGCGTCTTGGTTTGTATTATTGCACAAACGTCGATTGCTCAAAAAGCTTAATTATAGATAATAAAAAGAATTCTTGGAAGCAAAACAAATACTACTGTATTGGGCAAAACGTGAATAGCGAGACCTCGACTAGAGATAGAGAACAGCAACAATAGGGCAGCGAATTAATTATTAAAGCCATTCCTCTAAAGCAGTGGTCGGCAACCTTTTGGCGCAGCGGGCCGAGTCGCCGCGAAGCCAAGGCGGAACGGGCCTGACGGCAAGCAGCGGGAGGGGGGGGAGGGGGGGGGGGTTAAAATAAAAAAAATAAAAAGAGCACTTGCACGAACTTACATTGACGTACATAAATCCAAAATGAATAGTTTCTTTATTTCACGACACACAACATGAGATACAACATTTCCACGAAAACCTAGAAACTCCTCTCAGTGAGACTTCTGGTGTTGAAAACTGCGCTCGCCAAACTACGGACATCCACATTCAAGCTACTAACTGCGAGTCGCAAAACATTGTGGAGGTTCTCGTCAGTCATTCGTGAGCGCAAGTTGGATTTTATGCACTTCAGTCGTGAAAAAGTCTACTCGCAGACATATGTGCTCCCGAACACTGTAATCATGGTGGCTGCGAGTTTCTTAAGATTCATGAACGTAAAATCCGCAAGGCCAGCATAAAATGTAACAAGGTCGTTTGCTGCAAATGCGCTCTTCAAATTATTATCTCTTTGCAGATCGGCCAGCTCTATGTGTTAACACTCTCGAACCTGGCTAAGATCTGCCTTAAATGAATTTTGAAATAAACAAATGTCTCTCGACAGGCAACGGGCAGAGAGTTAGTCCACTTTATCTCTTTTTTTTTCTTTTTAAGCTGACCGCGTTGGGGGGGGGGGGGTGGAGAGGGCGCTGGGGGCTGGGGGCCGGATGATACTGCCTCGCGGGCCGGGTCCGGCCCGCGGGCCGCTGGTTGCCGACCACTGCTCTAAAGCTTGCAATTCGTCCTATCTCTCATTTTGCGGCAACCACCAGGCACGTCCCAAGCTGTACAACTGCTCACTCGGATGTACAGTAGAATGTTGCGCAAAATAACAACACTACAATAGGAAAAGAACGATCGAACTAGCCAACCAAACACGTCTTCGTAATGCTTAACCTTGGTACTTCTCCTGGTGTGCACTTCGTTATTCCATGACTGAAAATAGTTTTATAGAAACAGCTAATGAAGGTTATGCCAAAAAAACCTTCAGATATTTCGCCTTTTCAGTGGGGAGGAGAGATTCCTAATAGCCTAGTTGCACTAACGCTCTTAACTCTCTTTAGAACAGCGACAGCTGACTCAACCGCAATCCGCGGAGTTACAGGGCGGCGCTCAAATGTCATTAAGCCTCTATCGATCATTGAGTTCAACTGAGCTGTCACCTCAGCTTCATACTGCATTTCGCCTTATCATTTACCGCAGTAAAGGCTACAAGTGCGAGCTTCTGCTCGGGGGCAGATCTGTCCGGCACAAACTCTCGTGCATTAAGCGACAGCTGTCAACGCTATGATGTCGCGCTTATAGCCTTGGCTACGGCACAACAGAAGGTAAAACGGAGTATAACTAATACAGGTTAGCCCCCATAAGGCTAACGATTGCGTCGTCCGCCGAATCACCGACCACGGACAGCGCTACTGAAGCACTTACTCTTACGGAAATTCAGGAGATGTATCGAGAAATATTGTAGCAGCAAATATTGTCTTAAAAGGTGTGATTCCAGTCCAGACCGGCATCTACAACGACCTTGGCACGTCACAAAAGCCAAAGCTCGGGGTGGGCGGCCACTGTAATGTCGGTGCCGATAAGACTTTCTTTGTGTCTCGCTTGGTTAAATTCGTGTGAAGCGTTCTGATTCTGATATTTTTACCCCAAAAACTAAAGTGTATTTTGTGTATGTTTACAGCGTTTATAATGAGTGAAAAGTGCAGATATACTTCATTTGTTCCGTTATTAAAAAAAAAAGATAATGTAACATCAGTTTTGGTTTCATGTCAGTTTCAACGGTGTCCTTTGGCGCGCATCTCGGCTGGGACTTTTAAACCTAAGTACCGTGTAACACAAGACACCTTGTTTGAGTTCAATAACATTTGGGAGATATCAACAATCGTTGACCTAATGACAGTCAATGCGAGTTAAGACAGACATATAACTCGCAAGTGGCTGAGTCATTAGGAAAACAATATTAATATGCGCCTTCTTTTCTTTATTTTGCTTCCCTAACTGTTTCAGAGTTTATTACACTCTATGAAACCTCTTGTAACCCGATGGCAACCAGTCGTACTGACTCGATATTTAAATAAAAATCGACGTCACGCTTCAGTGTAGCCGGCGGAACAACTCAGCTTCTCAGATCAAATGGAAGAGAAAAGAAGAACGCTACAATTAAACTCTAATATGTAGTAATAGTTAAGATGTCTCTGTTTATGTTTTGAAGCAATTGGAACATAATTGCTGGTTATCACGCTTCGAAACGACTCCTCTTTGTCAGGCGTCATTTATTCAATGGTATGAATCAAAAGCCAATAAAGAGGTCAATCAACGTAATTAGGACATTTATTGCATCCCGAATATTCTTAGTCATTTATTATTTCCGGCAGGTTCTGTCATATTGTAGTTTATTCAAAGATTGTTCAACATTTGAAGCAAATTACAACCAAGCAGCAGATTAACTATTTCCCCATCTCTCTTCAGCAAATTCGTTCCTTGCGATAAAAGGGTTGGAGCAGTATCAAACATTGCTTGAAGTTGACCTATCCCGACGGCACACATAAAATTACAAATCGATATGCAGCCTTACGAAGGAGAAAGTGGTGTCGAACACTAAAATTTGGAAGCGCTATTTTTGTTGTGTGACAACATTGCGTCATACAGGACGAGACAAGCACATAGTTGTAGCCGGCAACCGTATTTTTGCAACATATCGACCAAAGCCCTGTAAAAATATCTTAGAGCTTTATACTTTTTTTTCACATTTTTGAGCTCATCACTTCAACCAGGAGTCTACAGCAACATCCTGGAGTTATTGAAAACTAAGGAAAATGCTTCCGTGTCTCATTGTTCCCTGACTTAATATTATTGATTCCATATTGGCATGAATATCATATCTTACTTAACTTGGTCTTACAACTAGTGCAACATGATTAGGCGTTACGAAAGATTTATTTGAGGTTACGCTTGGACAGCAACACACAACCGTGTGTTGCTGCCAAACACTGGCAGCATCACAAGTTTGTAAGGGTAACATTTTTGCATTATATTTGCATTTTGAAACGACCAACCTCACGGAAACCAACTGTAGTTCGATTCATAACCAGTAGATTTAGCGTTAGTATGCTCAGATAAAAAGGGAAAGACGAGGGAGACAGAGTTTGGCAAGAGAGCGTGTCCATAACATACATTGAGTAAGCTTGCAACGTGCGCAGATTTCGAGGGTTTGCGTGTGCGAGTGCCAGGTCATCTTCATGCTGCACGTTGTCCACGCGACGAAGTGTTTGTGTGTGCGCGCGCGTCATCTTTGTCATCGCCCCTGCAGCAAGAAAGAAAAAGAGAAGGAAGCGGCGGAGAACGAAAAAGTGGAATGTGTTCGAGCGGGTTGCAGGCCAGCGTGTGGAAGGGAACCCCGGGCGTCATGACCCGGGTTATTCAAGCGCTTCCACCTGGCCTGACCTCCGGCTTCCCGCGAGGCCTTCACCCCAGTTCAAAGCAGGTGCACGTGTATGCGGGGCACGCCGTCAAGACCACAGGCCACACCAGACGCCGACGCCGTGCCAACGCCGCCTTCCCGACCCACCGGCTTCAAGCTGAACCCCGGACGTTCGGGCACGTGCGCCTGTCGCCGCTCCATCATACAACACCTCTCAAGACCCAACGCCACGAAACAAAAAAAGCGATAAGTTATTGCAGTGAACTTTTTCGGCGGCCTTTAGCGAGCAGCACCGAAGCAGTGTACCGACATTGCGAGAACAATCTGTGTAGAAGGTGCATTCCTGTAACTATTTCAGCCAAAGTCAGTAAAATTCGCAGTTTCTTTCCCAGTGTAAATTTAATTAGTGTGTTTTCATCTTGCCACAATGCTTTCTAATATAACGCTGCTTTCTACTTCAAACGGTTCCCCCTCTTTTCTTAGTTCACGCACCTGTTTACACCTGATTCTTCGTCGCTACCGGCGTCCGCGGCAGGATCGATACCGTTTGAATCTTGTGGTCTCACAGGAGACGACTTCCCGCAAATGGGTAGAGGCGGAACGAGCCCGTGAACTGGGACGCGAAGAGAGCGGAAAGAGAAGCGACAGGCGAAAGACTAGACGCCGAACGCGCGCTGGCTTCTCCTCTGAGCAGCAAACTCTCCAGCTAAAGCTTCGCTTGGCAGAGGCTGCGATCCTGTGCAGCAGGAGCCGACGCGGATGACAGGCGGTACTGGTCCAGAACCGTCACTCATTATAAAACCCACATGTTGCTCAATATCAGCATTTGATGACAGACGCGACAACCTGGATGCGTACCTCAAAACGGTTCAAACACATCGCCATGGCGGACAGCTGACCAAAGAAAAAATTGGCTACCGCTCTCAGTATCTGTCTCAGGCGTAGAGGCACCTGAAAGTTTTCGGACGATTATCCCCGGAGTGATTCAATGAAACATGATCAGGCCACTGCCTCGCGTTACTCCAACGCTTTCGCTTCACAGCGGAAGGCTACCAGTGAAAGCTTCGCGAGAGCAAACCCCTAGATGGTGAAAAACTTTAAAGCAGTACGCCGCGCGACTCTCTAGTTTTTTTCTGATCGCTTGGATGCAAATGTTCAAAATGGCCACAACCTTCGAGTGGTGTGTCGAGACCTCGTTGCTCGCAGAACTGTTTCTCACCAAGTGCCACAGAAAGATGGCATTGTTTTTGGCGCGAGAGGAACTGCAAAACACTCAGTGTTATGGCCGAGGCGGCAAGACCATTATCTCGTGGCGCAACGTCACCGAAACTTGCTGCTGTTCAGAAAAACGCCGGAATCAGAGAAATCAAAGGACGAGAGTAAAGAAGCCACCAAAAAGACTGGAAATGAGTATGTCTGGTCGGTGACAAAAAAGAAACACAAAGCTCACCTGACTGCTGCTGAAAGCCCAGGCAACTTTACTGCGCTCAATACTGCCGTAGGCCGGGCCATGATTTGACGACGTGTAGTGGTACGAAGAGTAATGATCCAAGAGGAGCTTCTTTATGTGTATCTCCTAAGAACCCCACGCCATGCGTCGCAACAAGGCGGGAGACACAAACCAAAACAACAGGCTGCCAAAGAGGTTGCAGATGTGGCCCGAAAGAGAACGGCTGAAACGCACGACACGCTTTTCGTGAAATCGTGAACCGTTTGGGCAGCCTTCTTTGGTTTCAAGAGACATCTTCTGGCAGCAACACCTTGATTGTGCGCCGCCCCTTTGCCCCAGAAGCAGCGCACACCGGGTCGAAAGCAACTCTTCTGGTTGGTAGACGGCGTACCCAACTGGAGGTTCCAGAAGCCGAGCGTCGACATCGCTTTACCTTGGTTCAAGGGTACCGCGATATTGAAATGCCTTGTGGACAACTGCTTTATGACGTCATAGTCGAAAATGTTCCCGGCTCGCACGAGGCCACTTGTCCCAACCCATACTGGCTTGATGGGACTCGTCCAAAACCGCTGAAGTTCGACGTGTAACGACAAAGTCGCAGTGAGACTGATCGTCATGAACCAGCCTTAGTCTTGGTGGCAACAAGTTCTCCTGCTTCCAACGTCGCAGGTGTTCTGTTGTGGACATCGGTTTCCTACGTATGGCGAAGAAGACGTTTCTAGATGAGCAAGGAAAAGATGCAACCCTTCCAAGGTTGCTGGGCAAAACTAGGAAAGGTATTTATTGGCAAAGGGACACCCACACACGTTCACGGTGGACAAGTGAATCCTGTTCCGCTGTTATCAGCTGTCGCCAGGCAAGATCTCTGAAACAAGTGGTACTTCCTAAAGTTCTGCGGATCAGGCATTAAACATGGTCCACGAAAATTCAATGGCAGGGCATCAAGCGCATAAAGAAGACCATCGACCGCATCCTTGAAGCATTTTATTGGCCAGGGTGCAGAACGAGGTCCGAATATTTGTCAAGTCATGCGATGTCTGCCAGAAGACCTTTCGTAAGGGTAGGTGGGCAATGTCCCGCTTGGTCGTATGCCATTGATCGACACGCCATTCGATCCCGTCACCGTAGACACTGCTCGCTCGCTGTCGCCAACATCAGCTAAGGAGAACCGCTCACATTCTCACGTTGGTCGACTTTGCAACACGTTATCTGGACGGCTGTGGCACTGCCGTCAATAGTCTGGGCGACAGTGGCAGAAGGACTCCTGAGATGTTCTCCCGGATAGGATTTCCTTGCTGAATTTTTTGCGATCGAGGCACTTGTTTCACCTCTGACCTGATGAGAGAGATCAACGACCTGTTGGCAATCAAATATTACAGCACAGCTCTCTACCATCCGATGTTGCATGGATGGTTGAGCGGTTCAACGGCACCCTGAAGCAAATGTTGCGAAAATAATGCATGAGCAGCCCAGGTCATGGGATAGGTACCTCGCACCACTTTTTTGCGTATAGGGAACTGCCACAATCTAGCCTCGGTTTTTATTTTTTTTATTCGAGCTCAGTCTACGGACGTCGCACGCGCGAGGCCCGCTTACGGTTCTCAAGGAACTATGAACAGATGATGAGGTCAGTGACGAAGTTAAAACCACTTACGATTATGTCCTCCCCTTCAGGGAGCAACTTCAGGAAGCTTTAGAACAAGCGCATCGGAATCTAGTTCAAGAACGAATGAAGCAAAATACTTACTGTGACAAGATTAGCAAACGCCCACAGCTTTGAGTGGGATATCGGGCTCTAATTATTCTCCCCACAAGTCACAACAAGCTTGTGATGCTTTACAGGAAATGTCCTTTTCCCTTCACGAGGAAAAATATTGAGTTCGACTACTGAATCGACCTGGGGCATACTACAAAGAAACTCTTCCAAAATTTACATGTTGATGCGATATAAAGAGCGGCGAAGTGGGAACACCTTTTCAAGCTTCGTTCTTCATTGTTGTAGAGTAGGCGGACTCAGATGCTCCAGCTGCCAGCCTTCAACGCAGAGAAAAAGTCAAGGAGTCTAAAGCTGTGACAATATCCCCGCAATCTGAAGGAAGATAGAACGAACAGACGTGCGTTGACTTTTTGAAGTCGTAGGAGGAGATTTTTTTCCGAAAACCCAGGAAAGACGAATCTCATAGAGCCTCTAGCTGGGACCTGACAACCTCGGAGGTGGTAAACAAACCACAACACCCTCTTCCCCTTTGCATTGAAAGGGGCGTAGATGGGGAAGAGGTGGACCAGAAGCTGAAGATGCGAGTAATCGAACGTTCTCGCTTACCTCACAACCAACCTCTGGTGATGGCGAAAAAAAAAGACAACGCGTTATCGAGCGTATATTGATATTTGCCGCATCAACGACCTCCTGATCTCAGACGCGGAGCACATACCAAGGACCGACATGACGTTTGCAGGAGGTCGGAACCAAAAAACTTCTCAAAGTTTGACCTCGCTCAAAGGATATTGGCAGCTACCACCGAAAGGAAGAGTCGCGGCCCCACAAACGCATTCTCGACAAAATCTTTGAACACTACCACTTCATATTCATGCCCTTCACGGCGCTAAGACGGCCTCCACGAACTTTCATCAGGCTTATAAGAACTCTTCTCCAGAGGGATTGCAAATGTGGTACACTATCTGGAAAATGTTTTCGTGACCACAACAACGTGGAGGAGTTCAAGACGGCACTGTCTTCCAGACCAGTTCTGTAGTCGCCGGATGTCAAGAGGAAGTTCGACCTCCGGACAGACACCTCTGAAACCTGCTTAGAAGCTGTCCTGCTACAAGAGCAAATTAACTTCTTCACCCAGTATCGTACGCTAGCGGGAAACTTTTGCCGCGCGAAACACGGACTCCACTGTCGAACGCGAGTGCTTAGCGATAGTATTGGGCAGAGAAAGTTCCACATCTTTCTTTATGAAACTTCGTTTGTGGTTCAAACAGACCACCAGCATCTACGGTACCTAACAAAGGCCAAGCACCTAAGCGGTAGAGTTTGCGGTGGAGTCTAGCTCTACAGGAATATTGCTTTCGAGTGGACAAACCGAGGGCTCAGAAATTGTGGGGCACATTATAAGAGCCTTTCTAATTGGCCTTTGTACAGGGGTAGTTTTTGTTTGTGT
>JAZHYW010041577.1:0-17436 GCA_037355805.1 Ixodes ricinus
CAGAGTGTCGAACCGAAATTTATATCGGTTCGGTTCGGGTTCGGGTTCACGGCTTTCGGTTCAGTTCCGGTTCAGTTCCGGGGAGCAAAAAATAACGGTTCGAACCGGTTTGAACCGGTTCGAACCGGTTTGAACCGCTAAATTGAGAATATTTTTTCCGCGTTGTTTTGGCTATAAGCACTTTTTCCACCGTGAAACGAATAATTATACAGCTTTTTATCATTCGTACAATCCACGTTTACTTCACGAACCAAACATTAAAAAAATGGATCTATTTACTTTTGACGAAACAGTAAACGAAAAGCTAGATTAACATACAACTGGTTATGCTTAAACGCTCAAGATCTGGTTGTTTACCTCAGTCTCATATATTTTACCTGAATTGATAGGTATCACGAAGTCTGGTAGGTCGCCTAAAATACCCGTGATTGGTACAAATTTGCGTGGCAGTATTAAAAGCTGAATCCTGTGATGTTGAACTTAAAAATTAATTTCAGTGCACGAAATCATAGAATGGGCACCTCATCGCCATATATATCGTGAAAATTTAATTTACGAAATACGTTTCACAATATATATCACGACAACTGAACTAGAAGCAATCATATTTTCACAATGTCACGAAAATTTTAGGACAAGCCCTTGCAGTTTATAGAAACCGTTTATAGAAACACTGCAGTTTATAGTCTATAGAAACACTGATCGGCAATCACAACGCTTGTTTTCATGACCGGAATCGTTTAAACTCAGAACGGGGATGTAGGCGAATAATCATGCAGAAGAGTTATCCGATTGATCACTCCCATTTATACCTACCTTCATACTCAGATCGAATCTGGCCTTTTATAGCGCGTACTCAAGTGAACATCTTCGGCCTAGCTTGGCTGTTGATGTTCTTGACAAGATGCCGGTAAACTAAATTTGCAAATAAGTATCGCACTTGCTAATTGGTGAGTTTTTGTTAATTGAAATAAACTACTATTTCATACTATGACGTTGGCGGTACTTAATTGGTCACTTTCTGAGGGTCTGCGTGTTCCGCCACGTGCCCCTTTGTGTTTTGTTTTTGTCCAGCCCAAGACACATAAAAATGTTGTTCATCATATAAAAAAAGCAATAACAGACTTCTGTTTGAGATGGTAAATAAGTGTCAGGAACACATAGTTATTTAAATCAGCTTCAAAATCAGACCTTTGTTTAAGCTCTCCCAAATCATTTTAGACGTGGCCATCGAGGATAAAAACGCCGGGAAATATTTGCAGCGCAGATACTAGACAATTTTAGGTGCATTTACTTATTACGTATATCTTTAAGGGATTGGGTCTTTATTTATGTTGTCAAACATTCAGTCAGCAATTGAATACTGTAAACGACCTAATTTTCGCAAAGACCTAATTTTCGCGAATTTCACGAATCTTCAAACGTGGAAACAGCGCAGAAAATTTGACAAAGGACAAGTGAAAGAAGTGCACGGACAAAGCGCTTTGTCCGTGCACTTCTTTCACTTGTCCTTTGTTAAATTTTTTGCGCTGTTTCCACGTTTGAAGATGTTCAACCAACTCGCCCAACTTACCGCCTTGCTGAATTTCACGAATCGCCTACAATTCGCGAAAAATAGATCCCGCGAACAATTCTGTTAAAATGTAAACACATTGGAATCTATATTGAGGTCCCACGGGTCGTGAAAATTAGAACCCGCGAATTATTCCGAAGCTTCAGCTTTGACATAAATCGCGAAATTTTGACCCCGCGAAAAATAAGTCGTTTACAGTATATTTTATTGTAATCAATAAATTTGACTGCAGGAAGTTTGCATAACCGCTTGAGACCGACAGGGGAGAACGATGCTCGAATATACGTCATCTGTTGAGCCTTGGGAAACGAGCTTTTATGTTTGTTGTTTGGCAATGGAAAACACCGGGTCGCGGGGTATTCCCAAAAGAACTGTGTGCTCACATACTAGATCTGAAGGCAAATGCACGAAATGTGCAGAGAAACAATAAATGGTATTCCTCTAAATACTTCCATTCACAACGCGTTACTGCAAAAAATATACATGGAGATGATGCATGCAATGATATTCCTAATTACACATAAATAGCGCGAAGAAGAAACAATATATTTCTAATATAAATTACATTTTGACATTAGCTTGTACGAGCTTGGACCTTCACAAAATACTGTCTATGGAGGCGAATGTTAAATTCGGTTTTACGTGCACTTGTTTGGGGCCCTCACTCTACAACTCTGCTTTCTCGGTCATGCGCACTCTAACATCTTATTAGGCTGCCGCAGACCATCGCGAAACTGTTATATATACTGCACAAACTTACAATTTTCACATACACTTTTCGCCAGTGTTAAGAACATCGCATTTCACCAAAGAAACTAACTGTTTAGCATGGTTTGCACGTGACGTCATCGCACCATAGGCTGGTGGTCATTGCGATTTGTTCTTGCTGAGAAAATCAAATCCGGTGGTGCAAAATACACACTGCAGAAGGTTCGCGCTCAGTGCAAGCCATGTATTCGAGAGACACAAATTATTCTTGGTTCTTGCAACGTGGTGAGGAATTCGGCGCGAGCGTCTGGCACAACGATAGCGTGCTTTCTGGCAAAAGTATTTTTGCGAACCAAGTAGTTTTCTAGACGACGCTTTCTGATCTCTGCCGAAGATACGGAGCAGAGGAATCTTTAGAACAATGTATGTTTTAAAACTATACCCCCCACCCCTTTCCCTCTTTTTTTTTCGTTTCGATGTTCTTTTAGAGAACACCTTCATTCCTGAGAAACTACTTCCTCCGTTTGTGGATGTTAATTAGACAATTATATTTGTGTCAATTGTGAACAGTAATACTGCATCTATTTTATTTTTCACAGAAAAACTGTGAGGTTAGAACAAAATACGGTGGTGGTTAAAGCTTGGGGAATAACTTTATAACGACACTCCTGCCAGAATTAAAGCGGCTCTCAACGTTCGGCAGTCCCGCTGAGGCCACTAGGATAATTTGTTTCTGGTATTTCTTTCGTACATTTGTAGTTCTACTTATCGTCCGATTGATAAGCCACATTTAGTTCTTTCCATGTTCATATTCTCGGGGAAAACTTTCTGAGACAGTTCAGCAACAACGAAAACATGTTTGGGTACCTCAATGATGTGTGTGTACATGTAAAATGAGTAGTGTAACAATTTTTGAACTTTCGGTAAAAACCGCTAAGAGCTAATCCCTGACGTTGATAGCTTTAAAAAAAAACAGAAAAACATTCATTAGTTTGTTTCGTTCAATGGCAGACACAGGAAAAACAAAGGAAAGAAGCTCCATTCCCCTCCTCAACTAACTAGGACAAGTGGCCACGTGATCTGACGCTAATTATATACTGTCAGTGTTCATCACAGTCATGCGATGCGGTTGGCAAAGAATGAAGCATGTGTTGAGCTTTAGATTGTTAGACTTCGGCTATTCTCATCTTTGATTCAACACGAGCCATTATCCCAGTGTTTGGCAATGCGATTGTCATGAACCCGAGTACTCGACTCGCGCTCATGACAATCGAGTGCTTCACGGTGTCACGTGACTCGCAATGGGGAGTCGTAATGTCATGTGACATCACAGTGTCAACAATGCCAATAAATCTTGTGACGTTCTCAATATACCATATCCTTCATCCAAGCGTTCGGCACATGCGCGAAGCCGCCATAACTTTCGTTCAGAGGTTGCACGCGGCAACGCCCGAGAGAGCTCGTGACACCTGGTGTTCTGCACTCGCAGAGCTCCTGCGAGGTTGTCGCTCGTGCAGAAAGACTAAAGTTCCCTCGATGCATTGCGGCAGCGGTGGCGTAGCCAAGCTGGCTGGTAAGATCGGTTTATTTAAAGGGATACTGAACCAAGGAATTTAGTGTCCATAATAAGTGGCGCACCTTCTTTCCACGAGCCAACAGCTGCCGGTGTGCGTGAACACACGCAACAAAAATGACGTCAAAGACCTCCAATCGCGGTTAAGATGACAGTGAAATGTATGGGCTTCGGGCCAAAGGAGAATAAAGACAAGTTTTTCATCTACACAGTGGTGTCTGGTGTAAAAGGTAAGCGATTAATTGGTCTAAAGCACGTAGCTTTCACTTGTAGAGATGAAAAGCCTGTCTTTATTCTCCTTTGGCCCGAAGCCCATGCATTTCACTGTCATCTTAACCGCAAATGGAGGTCTTTGACGTCATTTTCGTTGCGTGTGCTCGCGCACACCGGCAGCTGCTGGCTCGTGGAAAGAACGTGCGCCACTTATTATGGACACTAAATGCTTTGGTTCGGTATCGCTTTGAATCGACTGTTCAATCCCCACCCCTGCCCGTTTCGATCTGGATGAGCATCGTACCGGCGTGCGGTCGTGTATCACTACTGCGTGGTGCACGTTAAAGACCCCAGGTTAGCGGTTGTACCGCACTGGCTAAATTGCTCATCTACAGCGAGTGACTCGTCGCAACTTAAAATGGCTGACGAACGACTCGCTGTATAAATATCCACACAACCCCAAATATTATTATTATTATTTAAATCGACTGGACGCAGAGACTCACATGACTATGCCGTGGGGCCACGTGACGTGACATTACTGGACAGCAAGTCTTGAGCACCATGATGTCGCGTGACCACGTGACACATGATTTATCACAGCGCCAATCCAAAAGCACCGCAAAAAGCCACAATTTTTAAAACATTGCAATTCGGTATTTGACAATTTGATCACTACATAGAAATAGAGCTGCCCATTTCTATTTCTCAAACATGCGTTCTGTAAAAAGAAATACCGTGAACCGTTTTGAACCGGTAACCGTTATATTTTTTTCCGGTTCAGTTCCGGTTCAGTTCCAAGATGGCGGCAAAGATTTCGGTTCGGTTCAGTTCCGGTTCGGCTAAAAATAACGGTTCAGTTCCGGTTTTCGGTTCGGTTCGGTTCCGGTTCGACATCGGCGTGCGCAGCAGCACTCTGTGTCGATTCCACGTGCAGAGCAGTAGCCGCTCGGGCAAAATTCGTCGGCTATTCGCAGCATATTCGTCCCATGGAGTTCAGCCTTAAGGGAGCGGAAGAACAACATTCATGCTTTCGCTATTGACAACTCATAAGCGCTTAGGTGTCCCCGGATTATTTTTTTTTAATCGGCGAAAAGTGAAGAAAAAAATGAAAGCCGTTTACAATTCGATCCCTGTAACGCCGAATTAGTGCGCAGCTCTTGAGGAGGAGGGAAGGCACGCGGGGAGGGGTCACGTGGCCTGGGGTCACGTGACCTCGAGGAGGGGGGTTTCCCCCCCATCCTCGATTTTTCTTGCTAAATTTAGCGGGAAAATTTTCCGCTAGATTTAGCGGGGAAAATTTCCCGCTAGATTTAGCGGGGAAAATTTTCCGCTAGATTTAACGGGGAAATTTTCCGCTAGATTTAGCGGGGAAATTTTCCGCTAGATTTAGCGGGGAAAATTTTCCGCTAGATTTAGCGGAAGACAATTTCCCGCCAGATTTAGCGGGGAATATTTTCCGCTAGATTTAGCGGGGGAAATTTTCCGCTAGATTTAGCGGGGAAATTTTCCGCTAAATTTAGCGGGGAAACTTTTCCGCTCGAATTAGCGGGAAAATTTCCCGCTAAATTTAGCGGGGAAAATTTTCCGCTAGATTTAGCGAGGAAAATTTCCCGCTAGATTTAGCGGGGACGTTTTCCACTAGATTTAGCGGGGAAAATTTTCCGCTAAATTTAGCGGGGAAAATTCTCCGCTAGATTTAGCGGGGAAAATTTCCCGCTAGATTTAGCGGGGAAAATTTCCCGCTAAATTTAGCGGGGAAGATTTTCCGCTAGATTTAGCGGGGAAATTTTCCGCTAGATTTAGCGGGAAAATTTTCCGCTAAATTTAGCGGGGAAATTTACCCATCATGCACCGCACGGTTACGCCGACGGCGACGGCGACGGCGACGCCGCTCAAGCCGGAAACGGGCGCCTAATGGTACGTTTACACCTGAGAAGAAATCCGCTGCCGCGGGAGCGGATCCGCTCCCGGCGGCGGCGGCGACGAGCGGGTTGCGTTTACATCTATTTCCTTCGAGCGGCGGCGGCGGCGGCGGCTGCGGCAGCTGTTCTCGTAACATCCGGTCAAATATGACGAGAAGGCGCGAGAGTTCCCACCTCGGCTGTCTCTCCCGGGCGTTGCTGCTCCCGGAAGAACGTGTTGTGAATTGTAATTTTGGCACCTCCTACTCACGCGAAACAGCCGTACAGTGCTCGTGTAAATATGCGGTTGACGAAAACGAGGAAGACGAAGCAACGGTTTGGCTCGGGGCAGATCGAAGAAGAAGACGTACGGAACGACTGCGATCACCGACACCAGCAGATTAACTTCGTCATGTAAATAGTAAATCCATTCTGTTTCTTACCGTAAGTCTTTGACGTTCAATTAACGCAACAGAACGCATACTCATGACGTAGGCAGCGTCGCGCTGCGCAAGAATGTCACTTCCGGTCAGCGAAACGCCTCGTTCGGCGGCAGAAATAGGTCCGGACCTAAACGGCTCGCCGCCGCGTTTTCCGCCCAGCGTTTCGCTCCAGCGGCAAAAGCTGGGCGGATTCGCCAGCGGATCCGCAAGTGTAAACGTACCATAAGAGCTGCGCTCTAACCGCTCATTCACACTCTAAGCGGATCCGCGTTCGCAAAGCGGTTGCGAACGCGGTTGTATAAAGATCTAGTACAATTGCACGCGCACTTGATGTCATCGAGTGCGCGTGCAATTGTACTGGATCCTTATACAACCGCGTTCGCAACCGCTTTGCGAACGCGGATCCGCTTCCAGTGTGAATGAGCGGTAAGAATAAGTTCAAGATAAAGACTTAAAGAAGATGACACGTCTCCGCCAAAGTATATCTTGAAGAGCCTTACGTAGACAGCGCGTTTTTAGCTCGGAGTTTTGTAACGCCCACATGGGCCCAAACTTGATATGCCAGAAAGGGAACCCCCAAACTTGCATCTGTCAATTTCTCGTAAGTTTGCGTACTGAGTGTTAAGGCTGGTTCAGACACTTGCGTTTGAGTGCGTTTGACTGCGTTGCGGCGAGAACCGAAAGCGAGTCACCGGCACATCTGTGCTTCGTATGAAGCGTGGAATCCAATTCAAGGAATCTTCTTGGCACGCGATATAAGAAGCAGGGATGTCCTGGTGTCTCGCTGCCGCAACGCAGTCAAACGCAGTCAAACGCAACTGTGTGAACCGGGCTTTAGCTAGCCGCCATAACCGCACCTAAATTGTTCACCACTTCTTCGATCTGCTCTTACAGGGACGTCAAAAATGGGGCGTTAGAAATACAAGAGCGTGCACGGTCCTCCATCCGCAAGGTGGTTCCATGCGACGTCCTTGAACCGGGAGTCCTTCCGGAGGAACACAGAGAAGTCTTCGACGTCGTTTTTTCCGGCGGCTGCCTGGAATCGGCCACGACGGACCACGAATCCTTCCGATGCGCCGTTTGCAACGTGGGAACACTCGCCAAACCCGGCGGTCTGCTCGTCCTGGTGGGCGTGGGTGGGACAAAGAGCTATCCGGTGGGAACCGCCGCCTTTGCTCAGGCGAACGTCACCGAAAACGTGATCAAAGAATCCGTGAGAGATGCCGGCTTCCAGATGCAAATATACCGTACCAAGCATCATGACGCTCTTTTAGGATTACCTGGACTCTTCACATTTGCACTGGCGGCCCGAAAATCCTGAGTCGTCTCCTGGCCGTCCGGCCAACCCCCCCCCCCCCTCTTTCCCCCATCAGTGCAGTATAAAAACTATCAGCGCCACGGGCTTTTTTAGCCCCCTCCTCCCGTCCCTCCCTTAGGTGGGTCGCGACCCCCGCTTTGCGCACCTCTGTTCTAACTCGCACCATACGTACCCGGGCAAATAGAGGTATGACACTCTATCTCTACAATGTAACTGTAATTATCCTGCTGTGTGTTTCTTTAGAGAGCGGGAACTCAAGCCGTAGTAAAAAAAAATCCACCAGACAGGTGTGGTGTTATCTGGTGTTTTCGAGTGCGAATACCAGACAAGCCTAGCGCATTCTGTTGGGGCCTCCGGACCAACGTTCTTGGATCTATAAGTTGACAAGCTCCACGGAACAGCAGCATTCGGAAACGGTACTTCTCTGTTGCCTGCACTTGAGCAGGTGCTGGCGGATAGCGTTCCTAGTGCCAAAAGCGACAGCACCTCTACAGGCAACGGATCTTTTTGCGCACTTTAATTGGCATAAAAAAAATTAAAGACGTTTACAATTCTCTGTAATGCCGAATTAGAGCGCTACTCTTGAGGAGGAGGAGGGGAGGGTACGTAGGGGAGGGTGTGCCCCTCCTCCCCTCCCCTCCTCCTCTCCTGTTCCCATCGGATTTAGCGGGAAATTTTCCCTAAATTTGACGCTAAATATAGCGAAAAATTTCCCGCTAAATTTCCGGCTTGAGCGGCGTCGCCGTCGGCGTCGGCGTAACCTCGCGTTGCATAATGGGACGTTTCCCCGCTAAATTTAGTGGAAAAATTTCCCGGTAAATTTAGCGGAAAATTATTCCCGCTAAATTTAGCGGGAAAATTTCCCCGCTACCTTTAGCGGGGAAACGCCCCATAATGCAACGCGCGGTTAGGCCGACGCCGCTCAGGCCGGAAACGGGCGCCGAAGCGCTGCGCTCTAAAAGCACAGTAGAATTGCTTCCCACAGCCCCAAGTAGCACAAAGTGGGCTCAGAAGGAAGAGTCCGACGTGGGTTGCACTTGGGCAACCCACATGGGCCCCCCTCGTGGAGCCAACGTGCATGGGCAGCCCACATGACGTCACCCACCCGGGAACCTGATCACGTTCGGAGTATTTCATCATTTTCCTACGGTGTGAGATAGTGCATGGCATCCAGAATTGAGCATGCTTCGCTTTCCCCGTGTGCCTACCATAAGAATAATTACCATGTTGATACATTTTGAGAGATCAATACGTCTTGAGCAAGACCATCGAAAATTGACCATTTCAAGAGCACGGAATGAAAGAGAAAACTGTGCGTATTTCCATATAAAATTCTGATGAACACGTTATCGGGATGCATCTTGAGCCGGCTATGGACACCGAGATTTAGAACAGATAACGACATGCCGACGAACGTGTTGTGAATTCACCCTCAAATGTAATGCTCTGCGGGAAAAAAAAAAACTCAACTCCACGGTAAAACGGCCTGCACCCCACGGTGAGTAGTGAGATAGTGATAAAGTTTCGCTAATTTAATATTTCTATCTCACGATTTAATTTAGAATCCTCGGTGATGCGGTATCGAACTAAGCCGATCTCCCATGTTATATTTCCAGAATGTGCACAAAATATTCCCAATGTCAGCGGAAAGTGCCATTTGGGGAGTTGCACAGGCACTCCATGTCAGGCACGCCCATGCGTTGCACCCGTAAAGCCCACCTCTCTGCTAAGTCTGTCCCGCATAACCTACCGGTGGGGCCCAGGGGGAGTAGCCCGAAGAAACTTTGATAAGCCCCAAGTTTCTGGCGAAAAATATACTCTTAAAACGGCCTCCGAATTTCACGAATAATTAAACTACGAAAACGCAGAACCCTAGTCATTCTTCATGATACCTATCCAGGTATGTCGGCCCTGAAAAGCTTGGCAAATACCGTCTTCTGATACCGCGGCGTCTACCAAAACATTGAAGGCCATGTAAGAAGGACCATGCAACACTGGACACGAGTCCATATAGATTATGCCTCACAGCTGGAGAGTTACATAATACTGATCGTAGTCCAGTCGTACACAATGTGGTTAGAAGCATCGGTCGATCTTTGATCAATTTAGACAGTTAAGGACACTGGTGTTCGACAACGGACCTCAGTTTAATAGTACTGTTTTCAAACAGTTTTTACAACAGAGTCATGTAAAGCCCCTACTCCAACGGGTTAGCACGAGATATGTAGGGTCAATGAGGGAATTCGCAAGGTTCAGACTCAGCAGTTTGCAACTACTTCCTTTCTGTTGTTGAAGTTCCGGTGCTGCGGAACCTCGGCAAATAAATAGGAAGTACTCAACTGAAGTGTTATTCGCCTATCGCACCCAGTCCAAGACTGATTTTTGTCTATATGCGTTCGGACTCGCCCCCGCACGAGAGGCAACTGTCCTTCTGGTGCGAGACAGATTGTGTGGGCACGCAGCTTCAGCCTATGATAGCGGTGGATTCCTGGAGTTGTCTGCTCGCTTGGTGGTGTACGAATGACAACAGTAGGCATCCCAAGAGGATAGCACGGACAGCT
The DNA here is from genome assembly GCA_037355805.1 of Ixodes ricinus. Taxonomy (NCBI): domain Eukaryota; kingdom Metazoa; phylum Arthropoda; class Arachnida; order Ixodida; family Ixodidae; genus Ixodes; species Ixodes ricinus. The sequence continues at coordinate 10,294 of JAZHYW010041577.1, forward strand.
AGGGGACCGGTCTGCCACTGAACGGGCAAACGCTACCGAAATGGAGAGTTCGAGTGCTATGTAGAACCGGGAGGCCACCACAAATGCAGGACAGCTGAGAAAGTCAACCAGACAATGCTTACATCTGGAACGCACCTCTATAAGAAAAAAAAAGTAGTTCTGGGAACAAATTATTTATCGTCAGAAACAGACTTGACAAAGGACTTGTGATGCTCTACAAGCAGCTATGTGTAAAAAGCCACCATGTCTTATAAATCATTCCTTGAGTGCCGTGCTACGTTCTTGGTCGTATACTCTGCAGTGATACGTCAGAAAGGCCAGGAAATATTGCCGCATGTACTTCGGAAAGAGCTGTCTGTCATCAAAACTGAGCGTTTCACACTTGCAACTTGCTCTAGTTTTGTAGCCGCTTTATGTCATGGCATCAAAATAGAAGGGTTCAATACGTTGCGTTTGAAATAAAATATATTGAAAGTCTCTGCAGTTGCTTATTATAGTTATTTGTATAAATTCGGTATTTCAGCACGACTTGGTCTGGCTGTGGGACGGTTTCAACATTGGTGTAAACATGGATTTTATTATTATATTTTTGTTCAATACCCTTAGTAAGGTAGTAATATAGTGGTGGTACAATAACCGTTTTTGTTTCGAGCCTAGTCCGAATATTTGTATCTAAATTTAGGAGTAACTAATGCGTTTTAAAGCAAAATACAACCGGTCAGTTTACGTTTCTGTACCAGGCTACTAGTACAGTGCTCGACACTGCTACCGACTTCGGCGCTTTTTTGCAGTTCACTTCTAAAAGGTACTGGCGGGCATAAAAATTTAGCACTTCGGTTAGTACCATAACTGATGACAATCCCTAATACCGAAAAAAAAATGGAGCCGTTTATACTTCTCTGTAACGCCGAATTAGAGCGCATCTCTTGAGGAGGAGGAGGAGAGGGTACGGAGGCGAGGGTATGCCCCTCCTCCCCTCTCCTCCTCCTCTCTGCTCCCCTCCCCAAAAAGCGGGAAATTTTCGCTAAATTTCCCGCAAAATTAGCGAAAATTTCCCCGCTAGATTTAGCCGGAATTTTACCAACGTTTTTGCGCTAAATTTAGCGGAAATATAGTGAAAAATTTCCCGCTAAATTTAGCGAGGAAACTGAATTGGTGTTGAGGCCACGTGACGTCAATTTCCCCGCTAAATATAGCGGGGAAATTTTCCCGCTAAATTTGGTGTGAAACTCTTTCCGCTAAATTTAGCGGGGAAATTTTCCCCGCCAAATTTAGTGGGAAAATTTTACCACCTTGACGTCATAATGAAAAACGTCCCATAATGCAACGCGCGGTTACGCCGACAGCGACGCCGCTCAACCCGAAAACAACCGCGCTTAAAAACTGCGCTAAAAAAGAAGAAGAGATTGGCGATGGTTTGTTCGCGTTAACACTGTCGCAAAATGTACTTTACTATGAGACAAGGGTATGACCAATATTGTCGCGCGTCACCACGCGTTCCGTAACGTAATGCACATAGTGACATCGCGTATGTGTTTCTCACCCGAATACTCAAGCTAAGATGTTGTTTGGTGTACAACCATCGCGCACTATAATCACATACCAAATATGTTCGACAAAATGTCCGGTCGCGGACGAGCTGGAAAGGCAAAATTACTCTGAACGGAGTCCGATATTAAGGAAAGACAGTACGGGTGACACAGTCACATATCTCTTTGAGCATGTTCATCCTGTCGGTCCTCGGTATCAGTGGTCAACACGATTTGATATGCGACTACACTCGGCGACAACTTTTCTTGGCAATGCAGTGGAGGTTACAGGCACGCGTTCCCTATCCCATTTTGAGCGCTGGATAAGGCTGTGTGCGGGCTCTCCTCAACTTCCACTGCATTGCCAAGAAAAGTTGTCGCCGAGTACAGTGATTTTACGACGGAGTTGTAAAGGGCTAGGTTCCCCAGGATCGTGTCCACCAGCAAAAAAGCGATGACACCGAACTCGTGGACAGCTACCGCCATCTATGAGCGACGGCGGCAACGAGACAATTGGTTGCCGCCATCGCTCATAGATGGTGGCAGCGGGAGCGGAACGAGCGGTGATGTGCGCAGCAGCGCGAATGGTTCCGCAACCGCCGCGAGGCCGCTATCGCCTGAAGTTCCACTGCGTCGAGCGCTTCAGATTCCCTTGCGAAAGAAGAGCAGATCGCTCGCCTGGAAAGCCACCGTCGAGAACAAAAGCTACAGCTCCGCAACTCTTCCTTCTTCACCAGAGTGGAAAGGCTTAAAAAAATGTTTAATTAAAAAAATGCACAATAAAATACGGCTAAAAAACTTTATCTCATTTCGGTAAACTCTTACGTCAAACCGTCAAACCAAACGCGGCTGTTTAAGGGATTCGACCGCTCGTCACTCAATGGGCAAATTTCGCTACACAAACCTGAGTTTCAGGAATGCACCAGAGTATTCATTCTTTCGGAGGTTACTTATGATAACGTAATGAAGGTTGTACGGCCCTTGAATTTTTCCTTTAGAGCGCTGGAGATTTTTAATAAAATCCAGAAATATGACCGTTTTGACTGTTTTTAGCGCGTTTTGAGGCATTTTTGAAAATACAATTATTTAGAAGACAAACGTGACAAAACGCTTGGCCGTACGTACTAGGGGTACCCCTAATCTTAATTTTAAGACCATGACGAGAAAGCAAAATAGTGTTTTATTTGCGTATTTGTGTAAATAAAATCACACTGTTAATTTTATTTCCAACTTGTTAAACGAGATGGCGACACTAGTACTGAATGCCTCAAACCGGAGATTTTCTTGCTGTTGCTGTTTTTCGCTCGAGCTCGAATTCGACCGCGATGCTCGTGGATCGGTAGCACGTGTAGCGACCGCTCCCGCTGTAAAGCTCGCTGATCGTGGATTCAATCCACCGCCTCTGTTCATTTCAATCTGGATGAGCATCGTACCGGCGTGCTGTCATGTATCACTATTGCGTGATGCACGTTAAAGACGTTAGACAAGCAGCGGTATACTGCACTGTCTTTCATCTCCAACGAAGACACCAGATGCCATCAGAGCTGACTAACTTCCCGCTGTATAGACATAGACACAACAGAATTACAATTGATGGCTCCGTTGGTCGGCACTTTTTGAACGTTGCAAAAAAGAATAACAAACGTGCCCATTAGTGACCGACCCGAGGTTCCGCAACTTTGTCGCGAAGCTGCCACACACCTACGATCAACTTAGACCCCTCCTTCGTGATGCCTCATTGTACATTATCAGTGCCTCACATTATATCGCACTGCATTATTATTATCATCCCTTATACGGGCCTCTCAGGCATAGGCTGCATGCCTCTGTGGCGCCTGTACTTACGAGCACAAATAGATACCCACCTACTTACAAACGAATATTTTGGTTTTATGTGTTACATCAGTGAGAGCGGTCGTGTTCCTTGATGACACGGGGAAAATATTGATGCCTGCAAGTGCTGGCGAACCAGATTCTGAAGAACAGTAAGAATTAATGTCATGCATATTAGGTTGTTAAAATGCCCATACACACAGTTGCGTCCTCTTCTCAAATTTTCGCGCTCTATTCCAACTGCGGGTGTCCCATTTCCAGAGTTTAATCTTCCCGCGATGCGTAAATTATCTACACGAGCCAAAAAACAAGATTTTCTAAAAAAAAATTGCTAGGTGCTTGCACTGCACGCTCTCATCTCTTCTATATAAGTAATTAGAAGTAAATATTGAACATAAGATAGAAACAAAATAGACTTTTCCTTTCAAGCAGTTATATGACTGCAGACGCCAGCACGTGTTGCACGTGTAACTAGTCATCAGCAGACTCCTAGCGAAAGGCCTGATAAGGCTCTGAAGGCGAGACTTTTGTTGATTCTGTTTTTTTGTGTGTGCTATGTTAGCGCGCGTGGTCAAACGCTTGCATACGCTACAAGCGTGGCACGTAAGCACCCTATACTTCGTTTCACGTTACGTGCGAGCCAAGTCAAAGGTGGAAGCGCGAGCCCAACGCTCTGAGCATTCCTGCTTCGCACGTGCGCTCGTGCACTACAGGCGCTGTTACAAGCAGCATGCTCGCGCTTGTAGCGTTGGCTTCGCTCGCACATAAGGTGAAACGAACTATAGCCGCTCATTCACACTGGAAGCGAATCCGCGTTCGCAAAGCGGTTGCGAACGCGGTTGTATAAAGATCCAGTGCAATTGCACGCGCACTCGATGACATCAAGTGCGCGTGCAACTGTACTGGATCTTTATACAACCGCGTTCGCAACCGCTTTGCGAACGCGGATCCGCTTCCAGTGTAAATGAGCGGTAAGATCGTGCAGGGTTGAACAGAGATATCCTAATATGTAGGGTGCCTCAATGTCCTTCTGCTTAGTGTGTGTTGCCGACAAAACGCGCTCACGGGTAAAATACAAATAAATCGACAAAAACAAAATATCGCCATAGCACAGTCAGCGCCACAAACGCGTGCCGGGACACGCTCTTGCACGCGCTTCTGAACAAAAAAGAAAAATAAAAGTGTGGGACAAAATGGCTAGATTAGAGCCGCTAAATGAGCGTAGCTTATTTAGCGGCTCTAATCTGGCTCTAGTGTGGCCCTAAAGCACACATAAAGGCACCCTACTAATATGTATTTAGAAATAAAAAAATATTAATAGGTGAATGAGTTGCAAAGAAGGCTAAAATACTTATTCCGAACAACATTTATTTTATGAAACATTATTTCAGATATTTTCATTCTCTGTAGACCTTGTTTGGTTGCTAGTGGATATGAAAAGCAAAAGAGGAAGCATGATTTCCATTATTTTTGAACAGTTACAATATATTTTCTTAACCAACAAACAGGTGCTTACTCTGAGATGCAAATTGAATTTTGACGTTAGCGTTTTGGCGCCCGAAACAATTTTTTTGTAAATATAACACTTCCCGTTTTGCGGATTACTAAGAAAATCAGACGGGCCATCAAAAGGTAGAAAATACGTTTCTACCAAAAGTGAGGCGTACGTTTCTTTTTTTTTCTTTTTTTTTCTTCACCTTTCTAATTTTAGGCAAAATCAAATGAACCTCTAAATAACTTTAGTGTCTTCATAATAACCTCGGGAGTTCACTACGCTATTGTCCGTTATGAACACCTCTTTCAACAGTGATGATCTTACTATGTCACGGTGGAATGAAGCGGTGCTACCTTATCCGTCTGGAAACAAATTGGGGTGTGTGTATGTTTATACAGCCTAGAACATAGTCAGCCTCAACAGGCGACTTGTCTCCCAGCTGTAGATGAGAAATTAAGCCAGTGCAGTACAACCGGTAGCCTGGGGTCTTTAACGTGCATCACGCAGTGGTGATCAAAGTAACGTTGGTAGTGATACACGACCGCACGCCGGTACGATGCTCATCCAGATCGAAACGGGCAGGGGTGAGGATTGAAACCAGGATTCCTGGGATATACAGCGCGAGCTTTCGCTCCACGTGCTCCGAGCTGGTGTGCTCTACCGAGCTGTAGCTCGAGCCATGGCTCGAACACACATCGGCCACCGATCCTTTTGTTCTTTATTGCACTTGGCCACCGATCCTCTTTATCTGTCTGGATCGTGGCGGACTAGAGTGCTCTATACTTCGTTTCACTTCTGTTATCTGCAGCATAGGCCAGCGCGAGCTCCCTCTTGTATCTGTCTGGACTCGTGAGTCTGCGACTAGATGTACTCTATACTTCGCCTTTCAGCCTTATGCTGTGTACACAGCAAGCAAATGGCTAGCAAGCTGCGTAGCTCTATAGACGTCTGGCAGGCTGCATCTTAAGTCACGAGAGCTTGTGCCGACGAGATGTGCGCCCAGAGCAAGGTGCTCGCGCTTGCAGCCTTTCCTGTGGTACATCATAAGGTGAAACAGGGTATAGTCTGGACTAAAGGCCTTCGATGTGTTTGCGTTTGTCTTGCAAGTGGCGTCAAATGCGCCAGTGCACGAGGCCCGTGTCTCGAGCGGCCCTTGGAAGCAGTTGTCGGCGCAGTACTGAAATGAGCAGCCCTTGGAAGCGAATGGCAGCGAAGCACCCGCTCCTCGCACGTGTCTTGCGCGTTTCGACAACAATGGTTGGCGGTACTTGTAAGCGTGAATTTTATCAAAGGAATTTAGTCTGCACTTGCCGGCAGCGCCTTCAACTTACGGAATTTACGAGGATAGCTGGAGTGCAACATGGCTTTGTGTATTTGAGTGGTTCTTTTTCGCTGACAGGCAGACAGACGGAAAGTGTCCTTTCTTGCCATACCCGTTGCCAATGTTGTCAGCTGCTGTGCACTGGGCGCGTGATTGTGGACGATTAGTAAAGCCGCGCCACTTGCTTAGACAGAGAACTCCTTGGTACAGTTCATGGGTAAGAAACGGTTGCTATTGTTGCTTTTGACTCGCCGCGCAGAAGAGTGGACCTCGCCGACGAGGTCCACACCTCTGGACGTGCAGAAGTGTGGACCTCGCCGCGCAAAAGTGTGGACCTCGCCACTAAATGAGCTATGCTTAGGGTCGGCACTCTGTTCCCCAATATTGCTGTGGGCGCCGCCATCTTGGTGCTTGTACAGAGCAGACGCAACTGCTGATCGTCATGATTCAAAAGTGTGACTTGCTCGGCATTTGATTCGGTGTTAGGAAGCTTACGTAATATTGGTTTGCTCTGTCGCGAAGCGTTTAAACATTTGTGGAGGACGTAAAAGCGTTTCCTGTGATTTCAGACACATTTTCAGATAACTGGCAGCCATGATTTTAAGCCAGAATATAAACAAGTGTCGTTACTCTGAAGCGTAGCTTATTTAGTGGCACTAGGGAAGATCATGGCGGAACAGCGCAGCACTGAGCTAGATTTCAGACGCCATGTTCTTTTTGCAAAACAATGGTTGCGTGCCAAATGTGGTGGTGTAAACGGCCGCAACGCCGCACCCTGGGCTTTCGATAATTTCGAACGTGGATGGAACTTCGAATTCATTCGGAAATCAGAGCTTATTCTACGTTTTGTAAGCCACTGTAATCTACGTATGTACTGGCTCGTATATTGCGCTGCCTGTTGGCCGCTTCCGGCAGCGGCGAACGCAGAGCGAAGAAGATATAGCTCGAGTTCGGCGGCGAACAGC
>JAZHYW010041579.1:0-14006 GCA_037355805.1 Ixodes ricinus
TCATAATAACTGTATGGGACACCGCCGCCTCATTTAGCGCTCATCCTAGCAAAGTGAGACGAAGTATGGTTAGTTCCAAAAATTTGGCCTCAGTCTATTTCTGAAAATGGAAATGTTTTTCCTTCAGCTCTGTGGAATTACCAAATACTCCCTCCCCCCCCCCCTTTTCCAAAAATATAAATAAAATAAAATAAAATAAAAAGACATGTTTTTTTTAAAACTTATTTTACGAAGCCATTGCGCATTTCTGTTGCCAGGGGGCACAACCTGCACCGATCGTATGAATCGTCTCTAGTCGTCTGTATAGATCGTCTGCAAACGCGGTTCTCCAAAAGGCGTTTTACAGAAAACGATCAGCTCCCGATCTGAGGTACCGGTCGTTTGGACTATCGACCGTTTTTTATTCCGGTTCTTAAAAACTCTCCAATATCTATCGAGGGCAGCTGCGTCAAATGGACGTGGTGGGAGTTTGCTGCCAACACGGTCACAACCAAAACGTGCACCTCACTGTCGGTCCATCAATGTAGTAAGCGTGTAGTCTAGCTTTCAACAGAAAGGTACGCATTCCAAAGAGTAACTCTAAAGGCCGCTTCACACATGTACATCACGGCGCTAAGTCATCAACAGCGCGAATGGAGCGCTGACTTGAACGCAACTTAGCACTGATCCAGGACTGCATGGGCGCTGTATCATTAATGCGGCGCGAGGTCAGCGCTGCAACAGCAAAGTCAGCGCTATTCACAGCGCTGACCAATAAAGTTGAGGTAGCGCTGTGGTGTATGCGTGAACAGTCACAGAACAAGCAAGTCCTTTATCATGACAAAGCATCAGACTGAGGAACACGGAAAGGGGACAGAATTGACGTAAACATCATAAATACATTGCTCGTTTACTAAACAACGAATAAAATATATATATTACCGGTTGCTGTTCAAAAAAAAAAAAAAAAAAATGCACACCGTCTTTTCTTTAGAAAAAATTAATAAATACTCTCTTTTTACTTGACCAGTGACGAATTACAGATAAAGCGTTACCTTTTAACCAGACTTGAAAAGTAATCCGTTAGCAAGTAAAGGATTATTTGCAATTCGTTACTTTTTAAAGTAATTTTGTAATTGCCATGTTACTTTCCTTGCGGCAGTAATTTTTAATGTATTTCGTTACAACATATTGGTAACGGATTACTTAACTTACGTGTTACTCTTTAAAAATATTAACATATATAATACAAAAAACTGGAGCAATATGAGCAGGCAATTCAGAAGCATTAAGATAGCAAGTTAAAAAAAAAACAGAAAACATCGCCGAACTTGAGAATAACCGAAAAGAAAACACGATTTTTTTTGTGTGGCCTATCACCACTAGAAAAACGGGCAAAGCATATACAAATATAATAAGAAAAAGAAAATATAAAAAAGACAACGCCAGAGTAGGCGTTGTCTTCTTGATCTCCAAGAGAGTGGTGGACATTGCTACTGAGTTTGTGCACCACTATAGTCCGTTGCAACCTAAGAACGAAGGGCGATGGTAACACAGGCCCGTCTTACCCTCGCCCTTCGTTCTTAGGTTGCAACGGACTATAGATTTGCCTGCAGAATTCCAGAGACCAATTCGGTCACCGTAAGCTAGCGCGATGGTGGGTGTGGTTGCAGCTTTCGCTTCCTTGGCAGCTTATACAGCTGAACGGAGTGCACATACATTCTTTCTCATTATACAATACTTTATGTTACAAGGACTACCATAATGCGGGGATATGAGAAATAGAAAATGGTGTTAAAGAACATTTTTAAATCAAATTTTTTAATTGTTTTCTTGATAAGCGTTCAGAAGAAGTAACGTGAAAGTAGGAAGTAACGTAACGAATAAAGTAATCCGTTACATTTTAGTGAAAGCAATTGTAAAGGTAAACCATTACATTTGAGGCTCCGTAATTTGCAATTGTAATCAAATAAATTTTTGAAGTAACGGGCACAAGTCTGCTTGTAACTCGCGCGCGCCTGAAAGCATAGCGGAGGCCGCCACTCTTCCCTCGCGGCCTCTAATGCGGACACCATTGGCCTGGGGTTCTGTGATTTCTCTGTCGTAGTTAAATTATTCTGAACTTCTGTTGAAATTTTTGAGACTTTTTTTTAGGTTTGCCAGAATTCATTTCGACAACTTTCTTAATTCCTGGTTAAAATTGGCCACTGAAAGTTTTAAGAATGCCTTCTAACATAAATTTTGTTGAATTCTTTTAACGGAACCGGAGAATAACGTCAAGAAAAGAAAAGAAAGACACGAGAATTTCTTTTTAAATGTATATTTCGGGTTTTGTCAGGAAATAGTGTCCCTGTGGGCTTGAACGCACTATAAACATCCCACAAACAAACATTAGACACGAACACAAACACCATGATGCACTCAAAACCAGGATCACAGTCCCGTCAACTGCCCCAGATCCTTATATAGCTTACATATTAAAGGCAATCATGTGGCCGGTGACCACCTCAGCGCTTATTAAGGTTCCAAATGTCCAATTTCCTTCACGGGAGTCTGTCAAAGGGAAAACAGTGTTTCGAAGTACGTGGACTTTATCTCTTACTAAAAGGCATTAATACAACTAATAATAATTCGGCGCAGTCGCTAAAGCGACATCCACAAAAACAGCTCCTAGAAGAAATGTTATCGCTTTTCAGTGTTACCGGGCGAGAAAGAGAGGTAGAAGAGGTTAGGTTAACGTGTTCCAGCGGTCCGTCCGGACGTAACGTTAGGCTCAGCGAACTTTATATTACGTCGGATGTAACTTTAATTATATTTTTGTTACGTCGGACGTAACGCTATACACTGCCATAAAAATAAGAATTTTGCTATAGACAGATGTCGAGTTGAAGACATTTTTCAACGTATGTTAGGAGTGTTGTGTTATCTGAATGTTTTATTAAACAGAAACAGGAAAGAGAATGAAAAAGGTCCTTCTTAAATTGCCTTTTTCCTCTGACCAAAAAAAAAAAAAGATCCTAGATTAAAAAAAGAAATGAAGTGCAAGCCACTTACGATTATTTCTAGAACTCTTACAAATATGTCAACAGGAAAAAATCTGTAAAAAATGTAATTTATCTTTCAATATTTTCAAAAAAATGTGAGCTGTTATTCTTCAAAACTTTCTTCCAAAGTATAAAAAAGAGATGTCCTCAATATTCTAATAAAATATTAAAAAATAACTGTTTTTTTTGCTTGTTATAAAATATATAAAAATAATGTGAATAGGTTTCCTTATTTTTTATAAAACCATTTACACAAAAAACAATGTTTTTTTATTAATTTTTTTTAGAAAATAATTTTAAAAGGTTATTACTACTTCTTTTAAATTTTCAGAAATAAGCCTACAAAAATTTATTTTTTTCTTTTGAATGTTTTTCTTGACAATAATCAGAACAAAGTGCGTTTATAAAGAAATTCAGTAAGATCTCAGAAATTCATTAAGAAGTCTACTAAAATTAAAAAGAATGTTGAGACCTGTTTTCGTAAGGGTAATTTCAAGCTCACCGCGGTTGTCCAGCTCCGGCTCTTTCATCCCTCTCTCTTTCTCTCTTTCATACGTATTAATTATTTTTTCCCGATTTCCCAATATTTCGCCTGCTGCACGTATATGCGCTCCTCATCTCGTAATGTTTCGCTCTTGGCGAGCAGATGGAACTAGCGGGAGCGCTTTGTCCAGCTTGATTTTTTCACAAAACTCGGTGTTTAGCCAATCGAAAGCATCCGCAGTGGATTCTTTACGGCATCTATCTTGATCGAGTGCTCAGTACGGATTGAAGACGGATGTTGTGTCAGCGTTCGGCTGGAACTGGTGTTCAATTGGTGCTTCACCGATTGTTCATGAGCGCCAACGAAATGCCAGCGCAGCGTTTGCTCTACGTCAGCCGAACGCCAGAGACACGGACAAACAAATCACTTGTTGTCAAATGCTGTGGGACAATCATAGCTCTTATTTATCGGCCGCCTTCCGGATCAATTAATGACTTTCTCTTCTGCGTTGATGATCTTTTGGAAAGGACTATATATCTAAACTTACCCTAGCGGTGATTGGTGATATGAATATTGACTTATTGGCTGCTAGCCCAGTGTGCCGACAATTCCTTGGTGTCATTGTGTCTTACAACTGTACTAACACGATTAATGTACCGACCAGGATAACGCACGAAAGCGAAGCCTTGATTGATCTGTGCGTTACTATAGTCGGTGACAGGTCAAGAACGAAGTGGAAGCACCTCCCACCTCTTACACTTTAGTAGAGCGAACGGTGGAGAGGAGGCGACCTCCTCTCCACCGTTCGCTCCGCTCAAGTGGAAAGGGTGGGAGGAGCTTCCACTTCGTTCTTCACCTGTCACCGACTATAGTTACTCATTGAATGATGTAATTACTGGTGCTTTAACTTGTGATTTGAGTGACCATCTACCTATATTCTGCTTCGTGTCATGTTCAGCATCTAAGAAATGTTCTCGACCAAAAACTGAGGTGTTTCATAGATATATCAGCAATGACAGGATTCAATCGTTTTCGGTGCTCGTATCGAACATAGATTGGGATGATGTATATAATGCGCGCAGTCCGAGTCAAGCGTACGATGTATTCTTGAAGAAGCTGTTGAATTGCTATTACTCATCATTTCCGCTGCAGAAATTACGTAAACACAAAAGGGCAAGGAAACCTTGGATAACGCCAGCGCTATATAAGAGGGATTAATGAACGGAATAAGCTCTACGACAGTTTCATTGAAAGCAGAGACATGAATGTATTGTTAGAGTATAAAAAGATGAGAAATAAAGTAAACTCCGACATAAAAAAAGCTCGACAAGAATACTACAAGCGTAAATTTATTCGCATTAAGAGTGATCCAAAGAAAATTTGGGGGACAGTAGCAAGCATTAACTTAAAAGCAGGAAAGACTCTACCAGAAGAAATAACAATTGGCGGCGTTTTGTTCTCTGGTGAATCGCTGGCGAAAAAGTTCAACTCTCATTTTGTAGCCTCAGGTGCATCACCGTCTTCCGTGAGCGTCGAAAGAGCGGAAGCGTACGTCTCGGCAGATATATCAAGTTCTGTCTTCTTGTCACCTACAAGCGAGGCCGAAATTTTTTTATGCTTAGCAGCTTGTCTAACAGTACTGCAGCTGGCGAGGATGAGCTAAAAGCCGTACCAATTAAAGCTGTGTCTCATTTAATATCCGCACCACTCGTCTATACATATTAACGCCGTTTTAAGCAAGGGCATTTTTTCAGACAGAATGAAAATAGACAGGGTTTGCGGTTTGCACAAAGGTGGAGCGCTAAACAACCTGAGTAATTACCGACCCATATCGGTTTTGCTATGTTTTCTAAACTTTTGGAGAGGCTTATATTCACGAGACTCACCCACTTTCTTAGTGCAAATAATTTAATTGCAAGTCAACAATATGGGTTTCAAAAGAACAAATCAACGGAAATGGCTTTGTTGCATGTAAAAAATCAAATTATTAACAATATAGAAAATAAGCTTTTCACAGTCGGAAGTTTTTTAGATTTTAGCAAGGCATTTGATTCCATAAAGCATGATATTCTGTTAACAAAATTGCCAATGTATGGAATCAGAGGCACCGCATTGGTACTGATTCATAGTTACTAATCGGCACGTTCTCAATATACGTTCATAAATGGCATGCGTTCTCAGCTTGAAACAATTACTTACGGTGTACCACAAGGTTCTATTCTTGGTCCAATTGTTATTTCTATTGTATATAAATGACATTGTAAATCTGCCACATACACAAGATAATATTTTGTACGCAGATGACACGAATGTATTTTTCTGATTCAAACCTAATGAAACTAGAAACTATGTCAAATGAGTGGTTAAATAATTTATCACTATGGTTACAGTCCAACAAACTTCAGTTGAACACTGGCAAGACAAAATATATTATTTTAAGCCTAAAAATAAACCTATTAACTATCAAATAAACGTAAAGTTTGAAAGCACAATTATAGAGAACGTTAGGTCGCATAAATTTCTTGGTATTTGGTTCGATGAGAGTTTAACTTGGTCTCGACATGTGGAACACCTTCGTTCAAAGATTTCCCAATCTATCGGCATTTTGCGTAGAGTTAGGCTACTCCTGCCTTGTTGGTTAAAACGTCAGTTATATTATGCATTGTTACACTCCCATCTTAACTACTGTTTATTAATTTGGGGAACAACAACAGCAACTAACCTTGACAAGTTACTAGTCCCACAGAAGAAAGCTATCCGGTGCATAGATAATCTAGATGCAAAAATACTTCAAAAGTCGAGAGACGTCAGCGTTGACTTGAGGTTGAACCTTGCATTTGCTTTGTAACTACTGAAGATGCCTCCCGCATGGGAGGCGAAACGTCTAATAAAACTGTTTTTTCTGTTGTGTCAAGTCGGTGCTCCTATTTTAATTTAGATAATCTAGATAGTTACGCCCATACTGCTGCTTCTTTTCTGAAACACAATATTATTTCCATCCAACAACATTATTACTTGAGAGTGGCTCTAGAAATTTACACAGAAGTTTAAAAACAGCGAGTATCTATTTCTAGAAAATTACCCGCAGAAAACCACAACCTATAACTTACGTCATGAAAAATATGTTCAAGAAAATATTCGCACAAATTATGGGTCTCAACTTTTGAGTTACATAATTCCTAAATATTTAAATAGATTCCCAGAAACGGTAGCACATTATTACTAACTGTCACTCGCCTCGAAATTTCAAACAACAAAATAAGGCTTTGCATATTAGGTCCTCAGCAATAATACGTCTCCCATCCTGATCCTTCTCATCCTTCCTTCGTTTTTCTTTTTCGTTTTCCCTTTGTTTTGTATGATTTATATGCACATATATCATCCCACTGTTATGTTCATATATATATATATATATATATATATATATATTTTGTTTGTTTGACATTAAGCCAATGTTACAAGTGCACCATTCGTTGCATGTCTGTAATTATGTCTATTGTTGCTCTGCTGCTGTAGCGCTGTAACGGGGACTGGAGCCGTGTCAGGCGGCTTTGGTCGCCTTTTGCTCCAGCATACCCAGACTTCTGGTCTAAATAAATAAAATAAAAATAAAATGAAATGTTGTCGTTGTCCCTATCGGTTTAGTTCTCAACTTAGTCGCTAGGGGTGCGAGGGTCTGCGTCTTGTTCCCAATGCCATCACTCCGTCTGACGGTCGCTCACTTACGTAACACACGCGACATCATTCCAGACACGACCCACTATTCGTGGTGGCAGTTGGAAACCGACCGCGGCACCTCTTGTCATCGCCGTCTCAACCGGGAAGCGAGAGGCCGGAGACGGCGTGTGGCGCTAATCATAGCCTGACCAGGGGGCGGGGAAGCACCGCTGCTGGCCGCGCTGGGGACGACCGGAACCGAAAGAGAACATTACGGGCATGCCTAATGAACCAGCGACCTTGGGCTCAACCTAGGGCCGGTCGATGCCGCCGTCCCGCGGGCTCCATCATAATTAATCGCAAGGTGCCCCCTCTCCCCTTTTCCTTAGCCTGCGGCCGCAGGCTGCAGTTGCTCTCGCGGAAATTAAGCGACCTCTCTGTGCTCTGGTTGTGTTCACTGTGTTTGGCTTGGGACTCACGTAATTCCAAAAATGGGAACGCTTTCTTTTTTTTCTCGAGTTTTTGGGGAAGGAGGAAAACGATGTGCGCGCGGTATTAGGTCACCGGGCGACCGACTATCTATGGCAGATATATAGAGTTTTACGATAGGGGCCCAGACGCTTTGGGTCCCTCGAGCAGCTTGATGAGTCACACTGCGCATGTGCAGAACTTCTGCGTTTGCGCAGTGCGAGGCCCCAAGCCACTTGGAGGACCCAAAGCGTTGGGGTCTCCTGTTGTTGAACCCCTAATGTAATTGCACCATAGGCTTTTGCGATATAGACTGAGCTTTCTGCTCTGTCACTGACACTCGAAAAATCTGCATTCTTTCGGCTGAAACGCACCAATAAATATTGAGCGACTACTCTCCCGCAAACAACCTGGTAGGAGCCAATCGCTGCAGCCTGCGGAGGGAGCTTGGCGAATGACGAGGCGGACAACATGTCAAGACCATAGAGAAACAGTCGGCATAGTAAAACGATCATGTTCTCTACAGCGAAGAGTTTTTTCCTCTTAGGTCTAGACATATTACCCGTCGCCTCGTCATTCGCCAAGCTCTCTCCGTAGATTGCAGCGATTAGCTCGCTCAAGTGCTTTTACGGGAAAGTACATGCTCCATATTTCTTAGAGTGAAGAGGACGGGGACCCAATGTACAAGGCGTGCACCGAAAGCACCCCAGCAACACTCCGACACTTGCTCAGGGACTGCAAGGGCCTTGAGCATCATAAACGAGAACCCAGCCTGGATACCGTTTAAGGCGAAGAAACACCAACGACACGGGAAGAGTGGAGCCGCCCGAGAGGCACCACACGTCACAGATAGTCTGGATACTCGGCTCACTGACGCATTACATTAGGGAGCCGGGAACCCATCGATAAGGGGCGGATTTTCGGAGCAGGTTTAAGGGGGGGGGGGGGTTCTGCAAAGAGTTATGTTGACGTAAGGGGCGAAGGGTACATTCTCTTCTAACTAAATGTAGCGGACAAACATTTTCAGCTAAATGTAGGGGACAATTTAATCCTAATACTCAAGGGAAATGTTCTTTCCGTTCACAATTTCAGCTAATAAAAATTCATCGTTCCCTCGGAATTCGAAAGAAAAAAAGACGTCAAATTTTTATTTTCAAAACTGTCCCTTGATTTTGAATAGTCAGCCAGCATTTTTTTTAGTTCCGTGACATGACTGGCGACATCAGTCATTATTCGAACGTGCCAAGTCGGCTCGCAACAACGTTACTAAAACGCTAATTTGGGAAACTCACCCTTGAAACCCGGACCGCTCGCGTCCACCGAGACCAAACTAAATACGACAACAGCTCCACCATTTAGCGACTAGTCAAAACATGAAAGTTCATATATATTACCACCGCGAAATGGCTCTGCGAGATGGCGCCACCGGCTTTTGCGTGACTCGACCTGAACCGATACAGGAGACGTGCAGTTCCCGGAGTGGCCGCTGCGGGAGAGATGGCGGCGTTGCGATCGCCATTAGTTCGGTTCTCGAGTACGGGTAGAAGCCACTTTTTCAAAGCAGGCTCTACGGCAGTTTTCCAACTGAGTTGTTCTAGTAACGCTGGCTCGCAATCATAAAGGGCGTTTCGCACGGAGAGACTGCGCGAAAGAGTCGCCATGGTTTCCTTTCGCGCGTGCGGCAAAAAAGCCCGTGGACACAACACCCACTTTAGCTGCCGTCAACATTTTTGTTGTTGTATTTACAGCACCTGCTGTAGACAGGGTGAAGTTAGTCGACCCCAGTGGGCCTCTGGAGTTTCCGCCGTACATCTTTCACGTGCATCACCCAGTACAACATGGTCAACAGTATACAAATGTACAACATGGTCAACGCTAACATAAAACAATAAAAATGCAAAAAAACACCTTAGTCAGCAGTTAGACTGTTTGCACATCGTACGAAAGATACAGTATTCGCTGCAGACACGAAGGAAGAAGTATCTGCGGACAGGCCTCAAGTATGTACAAAGCATAAATGTTTGCTTCAAGCATATGTGTGCTTTGAACATGTCTGCTGGCAGTTGTTGTATGGGTAATGTGAAAGGACCGTCCTCCAAGGAACGAACACGCCTTCATTTAATTTATTTATTTATTTACCTTTAAGGACCCATGAAGGGCGTTACATAAGGGGGCGGGGGAGCGATAATATTTAAGATTCATACAATGCAGAAACGCAAATACATAAAAAAACACAAAAGGAAACTAAAAACTTAACACGCTTAACGCACTCAGGACTGCTCATAATTGCACAAACGATAAAACTAATGAGAAGAAAAATGAAGTTTATTACAAGATAGAAAGTTATTCGGGTCTAGAGTGGTAATAATGGATGATGGGAGGTTGTTCCAGTCGCTGCATGATGGCCTGAGGAAGGAATGATCGATTAAATGCGTTCGTAGAGCCTGAAATCACGCTTGCTGGCACGTGTGTTGTTAAGGCGCGAAGATGCTCGGTCGGGGGTGAGAGCAACTCATTTTTAAGGTCTGAAATGTGGTTGTAGATTTTATGAAGAAGGCAGAGCTGAGAGACTTTCCTGCGGAGCTGCAAAGATTACATGGCTAGTTGGCTTTTCAAGGCGGAAACATTGAATGAAGGATCATAGGTAGACAAGATGAATCGGGCAGCCCTGTTTTGAACTGCTTCGAGATTGTTAGTTTGGTAAATTTGATGGGGATTCCAGATGGTAGCGGCATATTCTAATTTAGGTCTGACGTACGTATCGTACGCCAGCTTGCGGACAAGGGGAGGTGCAGATCGTAGGTTACATATTATTAGTTCAAGGGTTCTTGATGAGTCAGCACTGAGAATGACCATGTCAGACGAATTATCCTCAAGAAACACTATGCAGCTCGTCTCGTTTTGGTATGATACAGCGGATATTTGTACAGAAAGACAGTAATGTATTATTTTTATCGCGCATTACGGTATGAGGGAAAGATGACAATGCTTTGTTTGTTTTACATTTACCTAGTTATGTGAACTCTACTACAGACCGCGACTCCAAGTTAGAGACGAAACGTTTGTTATTGGTGTGCAATTTGTTAAAACGAACTTTAAACGACACGTTTAGACTCCTTCCGTACTCATAAAGCTTACTGCGGGCAAAGCGCACGGACTCAGAAAAATCTTCGCGAACGTGCGAAAGAGGTATCCTTCAGTTTGAATCTGGCGGCCAAGATGTTCTCTTTATCTTTGAATCGGATAAACTATGACGATGACTGGTCTATTTTTATCGGGTCGAAATTTCCTTAAGCGGTGCGACCCTCCTAGATTAGGAGGTATCCAGCTGTACGCCGAGATTGTTTGTGCAGAAGTCGACAATGTTTCTTTCCGATTGGCTCCATGTTTCCACTTGGTCATCCAGGCAGCCGAGAAATAACAGATTTGAACTCCGAAGCTTGTTTTCGTTATCTTCGCACTGTTTCTGTACGCTGGCTAGCTCGACGGACATGCTAAGGACGGATGGAATCCCAGATGTAGCGCTCGAGTCGTCACATCTAGTCTTGTTTGAACTGGAGATAACCTGGTAGAAATTTGCTGAACAGTTGGCACTTCTGTCCGTTTTCTAAGGAGGCTACTTTTGCCAAAATTTCAGTCTGCGAAGCCTCAATTCTCTGAACTGTTGCAAGAATGGTTTTAGATGCTCACTGACAGTCAGAGGGCCCGGGTTAGATTCCACGAATCCCGACAAAACTAACAGTAGTCGAGAGACCAAAGATACGTATGAGTAATAAAAACAGTAGTAACAAAAATTCTTCCATGAAGTGCACATATTGTCGTAGTGGCGATCGACACTAAAAACAGGCACAAATCATTACTGCGGAAACATTTGACATTTTTTAGATGACCAACCTGAATGAACAAGTGCGTTTTCGTCCTGGCGTCAACAGCGATGTCGAGCCCCCAGTCTCGGACAATCTGTGTGGGCTGCCTCTTGTATGATGCATTAGCAGCCTGACTGCGGCTTAAGTCTGAAGCCCGAGGTTTTCGCTCTACGCGTGTGCCACGTTTTGCGAAATACTGAGGACCAAGAGAGACAGCTATATCTACGGTATTAAAGAGATGCATTTTGTTGTTGTACGACTGATCTTTTGTAAGTACCGACGAAGGGAATTGATTGCCATCGACAGGAAGTTTACCGAGGAACAGCCTATATCACTAACACGCACACGCACACGCACACGCACGCACGCACACGCACGCACGCACGCACACACAAACACACACACACACACACACATGCACACACACGAAGTAACATAAGAAGAGTAAACGAAGAACGCATTTGACTTCTGGCGATAGTGATTACTACTATTTGTTTACATACAAAAAAAAACAAAAAAACTACAACTCAAATTAAGAAGGGTGCGCTTGGTAACATATATCTCATTAATGATACATTATACGAGTTGAGGCAGTAGAAATTTGCTTCGGTATGGAAGTTGAGGCAGTAGTTATCATTGTTTCGGTATTATCGACGCAATTAAAAGACGCCGATATTGCATTGGAAAACAAAGATCCTACTTGAAATTCAAAGACACACACAATTAAAAGTAAATAAAGAAGGAGGAGAGTACAATGAATAAATAACCGCGGCCATAGAAGGGTGTCTTCAAGTTCATACCAATCAATTGCAGCCGGTGTGATTAAATACTAACCAAAAAACAGAAAACAATCCATGTTATAAAACAAGAAAAAAGAAAACGATTGGGTCAACATGACGCCGAAATCGATTCAGCGACACAGCTGGCAACCAAACGCGAGATCCCCCCGCGGTCCAAGGTCACGTTTTCCGTCAATAGATGGCTTGTTCCAGAGCGGTACGTCGTTTAGAATACGGTGATTCTGCCACGGGGGAATATATTGTCCCGCCGTGTCGGCGGCACTTCGTTACGGGTCGTTTATCGCCAACACAACCCCTCGTTGTTCGGGATCTACACATAATATACCACCTGATTTTATTACATATATGATCTATTCAAAGAAACGTGAGTCGGCCCAGGAAGCTTCGTTGCTCTCTGTGCTGCGACGTGATAAACAAAGAAGCTGCACTATAAATAAAACCAAAGTGTATGAGCTTACTTTCCTGCAGAACACGGATACAGCCAATCACGGCAAACAGTAAAAGGTTCCCAGCGAATGGCGAAGCTCAGAATACAATTACATGTAAGAAATGCAATGAGAAGTGAAACGGCTTGTCCATTGTTCCTGCGCACATCGCTTTTTTCTCGTCTATTCTATAAAGAAATCTTTCTATTGACTGCCACCATCGGCTGTTTCCGTGTTCTGCAGAAAGATGTGCGCGCAGACGTGTTTTTTTAGAGTGTGCTGATCCAGATGTTTTTCAAAATTGCCCCACTCAGCAGACAAACAACCAACGCTGTTTGTATAGATTTCTCTCAAAAAGTAGACAACAGTGAGAAAAAGCAAGACCTGGCTGGGTTCACTGGGCGGCAGATGCCATGTTGAAGGATGTTCCCGGTTTGTCTGATACAAAATACGTCGCCCCAGTACGAATTTTGTGGTGTAATGAGGACGTTGTGGGAGAAATACAACTTCAGTTTCTTTATCACGCGCTGAAAAATATTTTTTTTGTCTCGTAGTAAAAACAGGCGAGTGAGTGGTATCGTGTATTTATTAAAAGTGAGAGTGGATTGGTTCCTTGACTGTACTTTTTGTGTTTCGGTGATGCGCTTGCGGCCACCTTGTTGGGAAAGATACTACAATACAATACAATACAATACAATGCACTTTATTTTCTTTTTGAATACATTTCGCTCTGTACCCACGTAAGCCAAGAAGGCTTGTGTGTGGGACTAGTAAGTGTTCGTGACTACGCGGGTTGAAAGTCCTGCGGTTGCATCGTCTTGTTTATTTATTTATTTCGGGTTACCCGCAGCGCCCGAAGCATTATTGCAGGGGGGGGTACATAGTTTTGAAGGTGGAAATAAACTCTTGCACTATGTACCAAAAAAACAAGAAAAACGCAAGCACGCAGGAAGAAACACTCAAACAAAAGCAAGCCCAGAATATGATAAAAGAAACATCGGTTACTCGCATTCCAGGTACGTGCCAGATAAAAACATCAGCTGAGGAAAATATGCGCTAATAGCAAAAATAAATAACTCTCGCTTGCCGCGTGACACAGGAGTGAAAAAGAAACACACAGATGTAGTTTTATCAACTACGTTCAAAGAGTAATAACATAATCAAAGTAGGAACAACTAAACATACAGCAGTATCACGCCTCGTAATCACTCGAAATTCGCATCGCAAGGATCAAAACGTTTCCTAGTCATGTTAGTCAGGCCAGCTGTCACGTGACAGTCTGT
>JAZHYW010041581.1:0-32687 GCA_037355805.1 Ixodes ricinus
TATATATATATATATATATATATATATTTAATGCTTCACGCGTGACAGTGTTTGAAGGTTACTGGCCTGTTGGTGTTCCATACACCTGCAATTTTATGGACGGGGAAGCAAACGACAGTTAAGAGGCACTGACAAGGCGGAAAGCGACGCTGGGTCGCAAAAGTACCACCCAGAGAAAAAGAGCGCTCTGCGTTATTTTCTCACACCAAGGGCGCCACATTTCCTGTTTCGCGACACTAGCAATGAATGAGGGCGCTCTTGAGATTTTCTCTGCACTGTCAACAAAATGACACTCAGTTTAGAGCGATTATGCTGCCTGCTTTTTAGTTGTTTGCCTGTGTCGCTCCTGTCGTTTTTGTAGCTTATGATCGTGACTTTTTGGGCAATGGGTAGGTAGTCATCCACCATCCCTTTTTAGTGCTTACGAATTTAACGCCACCAAACCATAGTGCGAGAAACAACGGCATTCCTGACTTTTTAGTAACGTTTATAGCAAAATTTGTGCTTTTTAACAGTTTTCGTTTTTCTCCACATGGCACGTTAGAGTCACCAAAGTGTTTTACGAAAGATACTTAGAAAAAGGCACCAAAGTAAAAACGATTCCTTCGGGATAACGCCATCGGCTGAGGCAGACGCCGGGTCACGAGTGTGGCAGGATCATTAGCAAACCAACTGTCTAAGATTTACTCATTAACTTCTTCAAATATTCCTTTCAGCAATCGCGTTCTACTTTCAGATTTGTAGCCTGTTGTAGAAATAGGCCACGACTGTTAGGTTTTAGAATATCAAATATTTGTTTGCACTATTTTGTTGTGAATTTAAGTTGTGAAGAGCACGAGGTACCGACACCGAGACACAAAGGTGTATACAAAATTGAAGAAAGACCAGCACCCCAGAGACGTCAGTGACTGGTATGGGACAAACAACGAGTAGTCGGGAATCGGTCTGGCTGCAGTGCGATATTTCTGATTCTCTTGCTCCGAGGAATGTTGGCACGTCGCACTCTAGCTTTTCTTCGGTTACGGAGTTTGGGAGCCATTTTTCATCTAATACTTGGATTCACCTTAAAGGGAAGCTGAGGCGGTTTTGAATTTGATTAAAACACTTGATTATTTTTAATTTGAGTTCAAGCATCACGAATAACACAAAAAGTAAGCTAGTTGATGCCCGTATTACCTGAAAAGACACCTTTGAAACTACGTTGAAACTACACGACTCCGCGGCATCGGAAAATGGGAGTAAAAAGAGAAGGAAAAACATGATGTCACGAAAGGTTCCTCGCGCGTGCTCCTCGGCTCGCAGAGCCAGCGTCGTGCGTCGTCGATACTCAGCTAGTTGGTGATTCATGCTTCTGAAAAATGCTAGCTGAACGCAGTAAGATACACGAAGAAAGATAGAGAGAGCGAGAGAAAAGAGAGAAACACACTGCTGGACTAGCAACCAGTTACTGAAGATGGTTGTGGTTGTGGAAGAAGAGGATTTTACCTTCAGCAAGTGGTTGCTCGTCCAGCAGTTACGAGCATCTTTTAGCAAAAGAGGCAGACACCTCAGCGAATCCGAGGAGCTTACGCGAAGCGGAGACGAAACGAGCTTAGGATTGCCAGTTCGTCGTTGTGCGAAAGATGCGATTAGAATGGCGCCTGGTCATTTTCTGACGTCACGGCTCGACCAACCAATTACGTTCATCGGCGGCGAGCGGGTACATGTTTTTCGATGTTTTCTACTTCTTTTTTTTTCACGTTTAGTGTTGTTTTGAGAACAAATGACGGTTATATTTTGATTCTCCAGGAAACGCGATGCCAAAAAAAAAGCATGAACTCATTTTTTTTTTGCCGTTTCAGCTTCCCTTTAAGGCTAGACGCAGCCGACGCTACGAGCTAATGGGACCAATCAGAAAACGTCAAAAGCGGACCATCATTGCGTTCGTCATGTTTCTCTACGTCTTCTATCGTCGCTGAACCAATCAAAAATAAAAAAGACCTAGTGACTTGCGTTTTTTACGCCTGCTTGATCGGTCCCATTAGCTCGTAGCGTCGGCTACGACTGGACTGAAGCTGAAACTAAGTATACCGTAGTTTCGGCATGGCGATCACTACACACCTAGGTTTTCTACTGAATACCTCTGTGATGGTACGTGGTTGTGTGTTTACGGTGTTATTAGAAGAACGGAAGACACAGGATGCGTTAGGGAATATTTCACTATTGCGATATAAACATCAGAAGAAAAGAGAAAAAAACAAATATTTACACCGCGGCCATTTACAGAGCCGTTATTATAATTTGATCTCTCTCACAGTTTTTTTCCTGGTCACATAGATGGGTAGTGCCGAAGAGAGAGTGTGGAGGGCTCGTCGTTGATGAGCTCGGCAGCAGTTGTTGCTAGCCTGGAGTGTCTGGTTCGAGGATATCGGAGAACCCGGTCGCTGCAGTGGTCCTTCAGCGCCTCACGCAGTCCAGTCGGCCTCAGGCAGGCCGGCGCCTTGACCACGAGGAGGCAGGGACCGGGTTCTCCAATATCTCCGGGAACCAGACACTCCAGACTAGCAGCAACTGCTGCCGAGCTCATCAACGACGAGCCCTCCACCCTCCCTCTTCGGCACTACCCATCTATGTGACAAGGAAAAAAACTGTGAGAGAGACAATTCGTACAATAACGTTCTGTAAATAGCCGCGGTGTAAATATTTGTTTTTTTCTTTTCTTCTGATGTTTATATCGCCACCAAATGAAATATTCCCTAACGCATCCTGTGTCTTCCGTTCTTCTAATAACACCGTAAACACACGAACCACGTACCATCACAATTGGCGTCCGCGACAGGACGGAAGACACATTGGATCGTTCGGAAATAATCATTAAGCTATGGAGCTCAATGATGTAGCGAAAATCGGGGAGTCGTTGGGGATGGACGAGGTGTCACTTAAGAAGTGGCTAGAAGGTCACCTTTCGTACGTAAAGCAAGAGTGGGAGACTGAATTTGAAGAATGGGAAAGTCTATGGCAAGAGACGGACAATGGAGATGACGGAGATTCCTTCGAAATACAGAAATGTAAAGAGAGACTGCTGTCCGACTGTCCCGTCTTCAGGCCGAGTCTCATGGCCTGAAAAAAATGATAGGGCTTTTGGAAGCCATAGTAGCGACAGGTCAAGATGCAATCTGCGCATCAGTTGAAGAGCGATACGCAGTTGAGAAAGATGAGGGCGACTCGATAACAGTCCCGCATACCTTGAGTGCAGGCACAGAGGCGCCTGCCAGGAATATGAGATTACTGAGGGAGGCTTTGAAACCTTACGGAGGTTTAAGCTGCACCTCAGAAACGGTGAAAACTGAGATGCCGAGCGTGGAGGACGCAACCAATGAATTGTGGCTGGGGCTTCTAGACAGTGATGTTCCTGAATCCCGACAACGAGATAGCGGCGAGAAGTCTAAAACAAAGAAATGTCTGTGTGAATCTCGTCGAAGAAAACGTAGCATTGTTCCTGCTAAAAAACCACGGAGGCAAGTGCCTTACGTCGTACAGATCAGAGGAGGGCGAAGGGCGCGCTTCAACGTACGCAAGCTTAGTCGCCTGATAGGAATCACTGGTCTGAGACAGGACGCATGCCAGATAAGCAGGCGTCAGAGAAGAGTGGGCCAGAAGATGCGGAAGCATGTTCGGACACAAAGACAAACCGAAAGCACTAAATGCTCAGAGGTTGAGTTCGACCCTGCTGAGGCTAACCTAGCACAGATTAAGTGTGATGCCAAAACGCGGTTAGGTCCCACGCCGAGCTGGTCAGCTCGAAGGCCCAGATTAGGCGGTTAGCTAATTTAGATTTAGAAGGCCAATTTAATACTGAAATTTTGACCGGACGTTGTAAACTGCATGTCTGTAGCGTTGGCTGCAAGGCATAAGCTGCTTCGCTTTTGTTTGTTTTTCGTCTTTCGATTTAGTACTTTTGTCTTGGCGATTCCTGTGTTTTCTATTTAAACTTTCACTTGGCAAGTGAGTTGTATGGTGTATGTGAACACTAAACAAACTTCAGGTTTTCGAACTTTTGTGATTATGCTTTGCTACTTTCAGGACAATTATTTGGAAGCAAGTTGGTGATTTTACGTTTTCTTTTCTTCTTAGACATTAGCTGAGGACCCTTACGGGGAACGTGGTTGGCAATATTTGTATGGTGCGTTTGTTTGAACGAGGGTGTGACCTTGTAATTAGGACTACAAACAAAGTTTTGTTCGACCTGCGGCGGAACGTGTAAATGGAACTTCGGGATCTACCCATGTGAAGTGTTTTTTTTTTTTTTGTCCTACAAACGAAGACAAAGGCAAAGAAAAAAAAAACTTTGGTAGGGGGTCATTGTGATGGGTGATCCACCGCGAAGACAAGAAAGAAAAAAGATGCGCGAGGAATGGCGCGGTTTTTGAAAAAGAGCTTGAGCGGAGCGCGAGCAGAGCTCGGACTCGGAAGGCGAAGCTGCGAACAGCTGTTCGGACCTCCGTCGACGTGACCAGGCGTCTGAGGCCCGACTCTGTCCCTGCCTCCTCTCGTGGTCAAGGCGCCGGCCTGCCTGAGGCCGACTGGACTGCGTGAGGCGCTGAAGACCACTGCAGCGACCGGGTGCTCCAATATCTCCGGGAACCAGACACTCCAGGCTAGCAACAACTGCTGCCGAGCTCATCAACGACGAGCCCTCCACCCTCCCTCTTCGGCACTACCCATCTATGTGACAAGGAAAAAAACTGTGAGAGAGACAATTCGTACAATAACGTTCTGTAAATAGCCGCGGTGTAAATATTTGTTTTTTCTTTTCTTCTGATGTTTATATCGCCACCAAATGAAATATTCCCTAACGCATCCTGTGTCTTCCGTTCTTCTAATAACACCGTAAACACACGAACCACATACCATCACAACCTCTCAACAAATGTTTTCTGATATCTAGTAGCTGGTATGTCCTATTTTAACGATGGCATAACATTTTGTTCAGCACGACTGTTGCCGCCTAAGACTTATGTTTAGAAAAAACGAAACAATAAATTTAGGTAATTAATTTTTCAAATCTCACGCCTTGACCAGATGAAGTGATTCCAAACGAATCATTTTCTTTATTTAAATTTTTTGTATACATCTTGAGTCTAAAAAGAACACTCCGTATATTGATGAAGTGCGATCAACACATGGGAGGCTTCTAACCGGCATCGATATCCTTCGTATTGCAACAGGTAATGGCAAAATACTGCCCAGCTATGCACAAGCGTTATTTATTTTCTTTCTCACAAAAGACATCTGCCAAGGAATAATGATTCAGTGTGAACAACCACTGAACACAGAAATTTTCATCTGTCGGTGTGAGGCCATGGCTTTTGTCCGGTTTCTCTGACCTACATACGAATAAAGATCCTTATACCTAAACCTCAAATGTACTATACATATATTTAAATTAATTTATTACTCAGGAGTGATGCTGGACATTATATCCATTACCCAGCAGGAATTGGCTGTTGATACATCGTCAAGGACGCTAACTAGGAGCTTTTTTTTTTTTTTTTTGCGAAAAGCTTCCTTAAATCGTTTTCAGCCACTTGAATGCCTAATGCATACCTAGTTCTCTTGCTAGCTTGTAAAACCAGATTTTCTCATGTGCCTCAAGATCAACTTTAACGTATAACACTATCATCACACCTAATATGAGTCGAAACTTCCCTTCCATAACAAACCGTAGGCATTGAAAATGCAATGTAATGCGGGGTAATGGGTGGCACGGCTACACTAAATAACATTACACCAATACAGAATAGTCATAGCTATAAAGTTACACAACGAGTAACTGTCTAATGCATTTGTTTGTTCACTAGAAGACCTGCTCAGCATGAATGTTCCCCACATCAATTTGCGAGCACTCATCATCAGATCATCCCCATCTTGTTGCTTTCGCCGTGCCATCCTTCAAGTTAGGAGGCGAGAAACAACACGGATTTTACCACCTAAGGTTTCAGGCGGTTAAAAATAAAATACTCACGCTTCCTCGTTCCAGGCTGGTCGTTATTCACTTACACAGTGGGAAAAATAACTCCTGCTACAACGAAACCCATCGCGGCTTTCTCAGCACAGAACCTCTCTCAAAGTCCTTTACTCGGTTCCGTTAAATTGCTCCGCAAGCCTCAATTTTGGAAGTGTGCGGAGGACGTGCGAAGAAACCCATTGAAAAAGAAACAAAAATAAATTTAAAAAAAACACTCCGCAACATGGCCATGGAAGAACGCACGCTCACTCTGCTTTCCGTAATCATGCAGGAAAGTGCAGAACTGCGAAATCCACAGCCGATCTCGCCGCCGACGGCATGCGAGCGGCGAATGTTTCCAAACGTTTCCTCGGTCTCTTCTTGCTCGCCCGAGCCGCCTGCACCAGGAAACCCGGTAACGTTGCAGCGTAGCGAAGGTGAGAATGGGTACGCGGAGGAAAGGGGATCCCGTTTCCTCGATGCACGCTTGAACGGGTTACTTGCCCGAAGTCTCCATCTACCGGGGTCGAGAACAAACGTTTACGACTTACTGACGTCACGTAGTCGTACGTGAAAATGTGAGCACTTCATAGATGGCGCTACGACCATTAAACCCTGCCGATGGTACGCGACGTCAAACTCCTTTTGAAAATGGATTGCAGCGGCAGCATGTCAGGCAATCATAGTGCGCTCGCATTTTCGATACTGACGTTATTTCCATGAATTTCATATTATGCTTTCTTTTTTAAGAATTAGTTCAATTACCATGTCAAAAGGTCAGTTCTGTCACAAATGATGCCTTTATATATAATAATAATAATAATAATAATAATAGAATTAATAATAATAGTAATAATAAATTTAATCAGTAGTGCAGTTGTAGCCAGTTGAGTGTCGGGTCCGATCAAGTGCCATCAGGAATTTGTAGGACCAGACCTTCACTGGAAAGATACAAAGGAAGTTCAGCACGGAATAACATCACGTGCAGAAAGAAAGGGCAAATAACATACAGATGATCGACTTGACAGGACGTAGTCGGAAAGCTTGTGTCAGTTATTTGGTTGAAGCAGTGAAGATGAAGCTTAGCAGACGCTGTCTTGATCACTGTGTCAATTACAATCATTAGTGGTCATAAAAGTCATAAAACAAAATTTCACAATAAAAAACATAAGAAAAACACTCATGCATGAGTATATTTAAAACAGTGTATGAATCGATTTGAAGACACAGTTCTTGAATTCATTAGTCTTTCTCTCAAACGCTATTTGGCATGTTCAGTAAAAAAAGAGAAAAAAACTTATCAATAGAAAGAAGCTCAGTAGAAAAAAGTTAGAAACTAATAATAATAATAATATACCTTACTTTCTTGAGCCCACAAAGAGCCATATAGGTTTCCTGTGTGACACAAATATACGCTGAGATCAAAATCAAAAAATACAATCGTAAAAATATTTTGGAGAAACATAACTGATACTAATACAAAACATGTTTTAGCACACTTAGATAAAGGCCCGTTCAGCCACTTGAGTTCGATTACGACCGAGTGAGACAAGACCGAATTTTAAGCCTCTTGCGACGGCTTACGACCGGATACGCTGATGCGGAACCTGTCATAAGCGCGTCACGAGGAGGCTTAAAACCGGCCTTGTCTTTGTCGATCGTAATCAAACGCAAGTGTTTGAACGGCCATTAACATCTGTTGAGGCATATGTAAACTAAAGTACTGAAAATAACCAGAAATATTAAAGTTCTTTTTATGTATTTTATTATGAGCTTTGAATTCTGGATAAAGGGGCAAAGGGGACTGACACAAGGAATAAAATGTTTACACGCACCACCTGACCTGAGATGGAACATGAAAATCTATCGACCGTCATAAGCTCATTGATTGAGCTTTACCATAAACAACTTTACAGATATATAAAGTATCTGAAATACCTTCCTACAGTCAGCTTAGACGATAAAAATTGGTGTACTAACGTTTCATATTGAAAACTACATATTCTTTCGTTATAACTGTCATATACGAGGGTGATTCGAGTGAAAACCTTAATTATTTTTATGAGGCAAATGAGAAAATCGCGTACCGCGGTTATTTACCTCTTCACCGCACCGCAAATGGTTGACTACCATCGTTTCTTCGAGCCGTTCGAACACATGAAAGTCACTGGGGGCGAGGTCGGGTGAACAAGGTAGGTACGTGAGACATTAAATTTTCGTATCCTGGATTGCCGCAACCGTTGAATAGGGAGTAGGGGATCTAGCGTTGGGCATGCTGTAACAATGCACTAGAAGTCAGAAGTCCTCATCGTTTTTTTACTAAACGCACGGCGAAGTTGATTTTCTTTTTTTTTTTTCAGACCTGCATAAAATGTACTGGTCACAGTTACTCCCCTTTCCATGTAATGTTCCAAGATTACCCCATTTACATCCCAGACTAGTGTGAGCATGTCTTTTCCTGCTGATGACTGGGAGCATATTCTTTAGGGTTTTGGCAACGAATAGTATGGCGCCATGCCTTGCTCGACCTTTTTGTTTCAGGTTGGTGATAGTTAAAGGGGCTGTGCAACAATTTTCAGACTTTGGCCAATTAACCGCGGAAATTATTCGGCATCACCTGTGGAACGAAAAGCAGAAAACCGTATTTTCTTGCGAGCGCTAGTTCTTATTTTAAAAAAATGTAACAAATCGAAGGTCAAAGTGTCCCTCACTCCCCATGTCGACTTTCGAGTGACGTACTCTGGAGGTTCATGTAGTTTCCCCTTGGGTTCTCTCTTCAGAGACAAGCCGCTTCCTCCGCGATTGTCAACTTTGAAAGCATTAGCCTCGTCGAAGGTCGCGGCGAGCGATCGACACAAAGGACCGTTCACCACGGGGCTGACGGCGAGTGTGGCAGCGGAGGGGAACTGGTTTTTGTTGACTTCCGCGTACCCCCAGAGACAGTGTCATTTTAGTTCCCGTAACCCCGACAGGCGGCTGCAGATCGGCAAATAATTCGTTTTTTGCTTTGCGATTACGCAGCAGAATAGCGGTTTTTCGGGGAAAGGTTACACGTTTTCGGTCACTTGGGCTTGCATCAACAATATAAAAAACGCAAACTGCCAATTCTTTCAACATTAAAATCGCGTCACTGCCTCCTTAAGATTTCGTGTTTCCGAAGTTTATTTTTCGCCAAATTCGGAGGGTGTTTTTCGGAGTTTATTTTTTCCGGAAATTCTGAGTTTATCGGAGTTAATTTTTGTTAGATACCCATTCTTCAACATTTTCAGATTAAATTAACAGTGTTTTCTATTTTTCAAAAATACAATTAAATAATATCCGTTGGTAAACGTGTACTACATTCAAAAACCGCGCCTATATACATTAATAATTGTTCAGCTGGATTTGGCGTAGGTGCAATTGCCTCTGGACATACTAATTTGTCCCCCGACAAAACTTGCAAACAAGAGTTGCTTCAATAAACTTGAAAACAATAAACTCCTGAAGGTAAGCGTTTTGACGATTTTAATTTATTTGATCCAATCAATGAACACTATACCTCGCGGCTGTGTGGGGTGGAGTACACGGTAAAGGGCGTAATAACTTCAATTGCCCACCCCTCTCCCTCTTTCTACAAAATCTCTATGGTTGATAGCTTTCCCCGTTACAAAAACGCAACCCCTCCTTCCCCTAAAAACCACAAATAGCACGGCCTAAGCTGGAAACCGGAAGAGCAGCTTCTGTCGTGACCCAGAAGTCCAATGACCTGGTGTCCAGAAAAAATCACGAGATAAGCGGTACATTTTTTGCCAATTGCGCACAATTTGAAAAAAGTAAAAGAAAACTGATGTGGCATTTTTTTTTTTATTTACTGACCCTGTGCGTTGATTAAGTTTAATTTTAAAATACCGTCCTTTTTGGGCATTTGTACATTGAAATTCAGAGTTAATCGGATAGGTCCGAATAGACGAAAACTTTACCGGTGGGTGTTCCTCGGACATCTTCTGATTTATCCGAAAACACAGAACCCTAGTGATGTGCACCCAGGTTTCATATCCTGTAATACTTATTTCCAGAAATCTATCACGCTCAACCTGGAAATGACGCAGAAGTTCCTCATAGGCATTGACTCGACGGTCTCTCAATTCAGCAGTCAACTGATGTGGCGCCCATCTCGCGGACACTATCTTGAATTGCAGCAGATCACAGACAATATTGTGTACCGTACCAACACTGATTTGAAAATAGTGGCTACTTCCTCCGCGGCAATAGGCCTGTTTGTCTTCACAGGCGCTTCCGCTGCGACGATGTTTTCGTTCGTCACTAGGCGATGTGCCCGGCCCTGTCGCGAGGCGTTCACCGCAGAAGTTACGCCGCTTTTAGACTTTCTAGAGCACTAGTACACTTGCTGCAGCAATACACACGAATCACCGTACTGCGCTTCCATCCTGCGGTGAATTTTGACTGCTTTACCCCCATGCCTTATTTTACCTTTAACACTTGATGTGTATTTTATGTACTTTGTTACGACTGTTTTATTATGCTGACTGTTCTAATATGACTATTGTGGTTTCCATATGTTTGCATGTTTCATAGGAATCTGACTTCTGTGCACCAATGTCAAAACCATTATGGTGTTTTGGGCACGCAATAAATAAATAAATAAATAAATAAATAAATATAAATAAATATCACCACTAAAAAAAGAAAAAAAACGCAGCACAGATTGCTGTTTTAACGCGGTACATGTCGTCAAATGAGCGGCCATCTTTGCACTAACGCTGCTTCCTTCTTCTGTGCTGCAGCAAAATGCTGCCACCTGTTGGTCATTCTTTTAACCACAAGGATGACTCCTTCCAACTACCAAATCAACCGTACAATGTTTTGGAATTTATTGCGCTTTCAAAGTTTTCATTTGAATCAACCTTCACTATTCTTATCATCCGTTTTATGTAGTTTTTTCATTGAAATACTTTTTATAATGCCATGAAAGAATTTTAGACGACTGAGTCAGATTCCAACCGTGATTGAACTAAAAATTGATGCATGTGTAATAGGCGAAAGGGCGTTAATAATTGACTCTACAATCGTGAAACTATGCCCGAAGTTCTTACTGCTGTGCTTACAGCTATTGAAACATGGTTTCTAAAGCATTCCTTGTGTCCCAACTAAGTAAAAACTTGGATAATTTTATATATATTAATGTTGTATAAAGAGATGGCACAAGGTGTTTTGAAAATAACCCTTGTATGACTTCTGTGACAAAACTCAGGAAAGCATCTGGTGAGTACTACACATGTATCGGATCACTTTGTGCATCTGTTTCGTTAATTAATTTGAGGTGAGACAAGACTCACTAGAGCTGCATATGGCAGGACAATTCTTGACTATTGTTGCTTTTCTAGAAGATCTCGAGGAGACGCGAAGGTTAAAGGTACACCTTGCTTCTTTAATATACACCGCTTGTTTCTTCGCCTAAACCCTATGTAGATCAACTTTGAATAAGTTTTCCCCGTTTGACACAAGCATCAGTCGTCAATCTTTTTATGTTCTTCGTGCTATTTGATAAAACAGCCTTGAAAATTATTGCTTTAGAAAACTCCCCTTAATCCGCACCTTTGTTATGGCAATCACACGTGCCACATCAGAATGAAGATTCATTTTAAATGCTAAGCTTTTGCCTTGAAATTGTCTGAAGCGATTGGCATATACAAAGAAAACAGACCTCCATATATTTTGAAAGAGCTCTGCGCAAGGGCCGGCATTTTGTCTCTCGAGATTCGGCCGAATTTTATGATGACAAAAATGTTTCCAACTCTCTCTTCATCAATGGCCCAGATATGCAAAACTTTGCAATAAGACGTTAATAAAGTGCAAGAAAAATCACGGATAAGGCATTCGATTGCACTACTATCAGACACGCCTCCTGTTTATTAGAGCGTCCGCATTTTCAAAGCACTGCCAAATGTCATCAATCTTGCGATCAACATAGGCTCTCTCTGCTACTCCTCTCAGAGATATCCACTCTAAGTAAATTTCTTACTATGTACGGCTAATATACTCGCTTTAATTGTAAGTACGAAGCGGAAACACCATGTGTTTCTTAGCATGCCAGTGACGTACGGCGAAACAATGGGCGTAATGCTGCAACAAAAAAGTATAGTGACACCGGAGCGCCGAATGTTCATGCGTCTTGATGTGCGATCTTGGTTGTCCTTAATACTCATGAGTGAAAAAAAACCTGTAAATGTCAAAATGTGAAAATATTCATTTGTACACATATATATATATATATATATATATATATATATATATATATATATATATATATATATATATATATATATATATATATATATATTCCATAACATCCTAATCTTACTCATAATTGAGAAAATGGAGCATTTGAGCAGAGAACGGCAATGCGTCGGCTTTCAACTTGTATTTCAGCTGTTTACACTTCAAACTTTAAAAGTGTCTATTCAATTTGACGCCGCGCATCATTTACAAACATTTTCGGCAACATATTCTTGTCGCAAGTCCTAATATTGTGTTTGACAAATCTAATAACTTCAGTCTTTCTCACTCTACCGAAACGCAATTAAGTGACTAAAGCTAACACTCTCGCCTCATCCGATTCGAATAAGATACGCTATCACTAAAGGTAATTGTAAGTATTTTTTTCGATGCCTTTGCGATGTCACAAAATTATTGTGCCTTGTCATATTTATTCAAGAGCAACTTGACTGCATAGAGTTTTTGCGTGTACGTGACCTGCAGACAAATGTAACAACGCACATAGCGAAAAATGTGGAGGCAAGTTAGAAACTTTTTCATAACCAGAAGAGGTGCGGAGTAATGGAGGTTTCAGGTCCCTAAAGGGTCCTGGAGTCAGGCAAAGTTGAGGACGAAAGTGGGCCCGCTTCATCGTTCGGCACGCGAAGAACCTTCAATTTCTTTCATTGCAACGTAGTATGAAGATAAAATATAACACTTTTTGGACGTTAATAACCTTTTTCTAGCCAGCGCGAAAAAGTGACATGGTGATAGCGTGAAAATATTACTGCAGAAATTTCGCTTATTTCCCAGCTCGATTCATTCAGTTGACCTAAAGCTAGATTTTTGGTTTACTTTGCGGGTACCGAAGTTTGCAAAGAGTTATTAAGATAGGAAAATCCCCAGCCCCTTCGTACTAGTGTGCAAGCTACGGTAAGCAAACTAAGTAGCGTTATCTGGAAGGTCAAACAACGAACTAGCGTTCGCATGGCATTGTTTGATTCGATTCAAACATCGTCTTAGAGTTCCTAATATAATTAAAACTGAGACACGGAAGAAAGAAGACGAGTTAAAAAAAATTTAACAAACATACACCATGTGCGACGAAGTATTTGATGTCGATTAAGCTTATAGGCGCTTTGCACACGCTCCAGATTACAGCCGCAATTGCTGACCTTCTTTGCCTCACCGAGTTATACCAAGCTACTCAAGCGGGCTTTGATGGGCCCTCCACAAAGGCGAATGCTGAGGTAAAGAAAACAGTCCGATCTAAAATGGCAATAACATGTACTTATGTGGCAATAATGGGGCGAAGAGATTAAAGTAGAGGAAACAAAAACTGAAGGGATCGGTTCTGTCAGCACCCATGCAGAGTTAAGCTGCAAACCTTTTATAGCTGGTCTCGAAGACGGTGTGTGCGTGAGTCCCTTTTACGTGTCTTCTTCCTGTTGTTTCGTAGGTTTAATTATGTGCAATGTCAACTAGTTCCCACGCACGTTCATTCTTCTTCAGTCATCTGGTTCACATTTCACTGAAACAATTAATGGACTGCAGCTATTGGTTCGTAAACATTTGTACTAGAGAAGTAATTTTAGGTAAAATCACTCGTTACCGCCGCCACAAGCCAAAACAAAAGTGAAAGCTCCTTGTCAACGCTTCCTTTAAGATAGAAATAGCGTTGTCTTACAATATATTTACTCCGGTACATCAAACCTGTTGCATGAACTATAGTCACTGATAGCATAAAGGGGCGATGGAACAATTTTGCACTTTCAGTGAAAAAGGTTAAGAATTGGTTCCTGGACATTCATAACCTATGCAGACACGCGGCGTTCATTAGCTTTACCATAGCCTCCTGTATAATGATAATGCCTGCCCGATTGCCCGTTTCCTGCTATCATCACAAGGGCCCACCGCTTCCCCATACAACACAGCAAACGTGAACGACGTAAACGAAGTGATTAAGCTCTCGCTCTTTCGTTCTTGCATTCTTGGTGCTATTTCGGGCATTTGGCGTGGTAGCTGGGGGTCGCACTTAAGCAATTAGTTCGTTTTCTTTTTTTCATTTCTTTTTTTACTACGCGTTTTGCCGCATTTTAGGCAGATGTGCAAAAGAAGGTGCCGAAGCTGTAGTTTCCCGAAACACCAAGCAACACCCAGGACCATGAAAAGTGACGAAGCTCATTTTGTGGAAACACCGCGTCCCAAATTCTACCTGCTGCTACCCAAGAGTATGCGGTAAGCACCTTTGGC
Organism: Ixodes ricinus; assembly: GCA_037355805.1. Classification (NCBI taxonomy): domain Eukaryota; kingdom Metazoa; phylum Arthropoda; class Arachnida; order Ixodida; family Ixodidae; genus Ixodes; species Ixodes ricinus. The sequence continues at coordinate 14,495 of JAZHYW010041581.1, forward strand.
GACAAACATTAAGGAAAGATTATCTAGGCAGGCTTTTTTAATGTTCGTCATTGGCGGCGATGCGCGAACTACAGGGGAAGCTTTTCTTGCTGTCATCATCATCGTTTGTGACGTAGCGAGTAGGAGCCCAAGCAGCACACCATTGTTGGACCAACATGGGCCCGCCACTGGCAAAACTTGGCTCCAATATTGGCCTAACGTTGGTTTTTGTCGAAAGCGCTACCCGATCCAATGATGGACCATTCACTAATGCCAATGTTGGACCAAGATTCGACCAATATTTGAACCAATATTGGACCGTCATTCATGCCATCGTAGGACCGCCTCTTAACCAACATTTAAGCCAACGTTGGGCCACAATTCAACCAACACCTAAGCCATTATTGGACCACTACTGGTTGTGGGTCTTACCACCAATATTGGCATCCAAGTTTAAGCATTGGCTTATCCAATATTTGCTCCCAACCTTATGCTCTGGATATTTCGATTTCGGCATCCGATTTTAAGCTCGATCTGCACTATTTTCGGCAGCAGTTTTAGCGGGCATGCAGCTTTCTTTTCAGATGTTTTTATAGTGTTCAGTAGAACACAATATATACATCTAAAAAGAAAGCTGATGTAGACAAGCCACATTCACTGTGGAAAATATTAAGTCAATATTACATGCAGGTAAATATAAAAGTATGAAATGCAAAGTGTACCGTCAATACATTTTATTAAAGTTTCGATTGAAGGAAAATTTAAACAACAATGAGTGCCAGGGTCCATCGCTGCAAGCTGTGAACCGAGCAGGAACTTGATGGGATTCCACGCAGGGCCTGGCCACAGGATTCTGAAAGAGACAGAAGCGGGGGTTTGGATTCAGGTGAAGGGTTTTCAAAGGCTCTCAGTTCTCTCTTACGCTTGTCAATAATGAATATCAAAACAAAACTTAACTTCAATATTAATCGCCGCCCTTTAATTAACTATTCGATTAATCGGCTGAGTTGCTCTTCAAGTATAAAATCTCGAAAAGGCCTACCGACTTTTTTATGCTTTATTTTCCATATTATAAACTGTCTTTTCCAGTGAATTATTTTTCGTTATTTTCTATGTAAAAAAACTTAGTACTGCCTTCTAAAATAAATAGATGCGCAGGTAAGACACCGGAGCCGGCTTGCTGGAATCAGTGTCTCAGCTGGGACTGGGTGAAAGAAAGCACTTTAGAGGCTGGGGCGCGCGAGCGTCTTGAATCGAGGTTTGAGTCCCGTTCGGCTCGTTCGCTGGCTTTAAAAGTGCTTTCTTTCTCCCCGTCTCAGCGGTGACGCTGTTTCTAGCAAGACGGCCCAGACGTTTAGTACTGTTTTGTTCGTCCGACTTGTCCTTACTCAGAGCTCGATCAATCTAGATTAAAATATTTATAGTGATTTAAAAAATAATCAAATAGTACGAAGGTTATTTCATAAATTGCTTATCTCTACTCTTGCAACATCATATAGCGTCCCTCAAGTCAACCCTTCTTCCAGCTTTAAGAAGTCCTAAGAATTACAATATCGCCATTTAAGTTCGTACCGACATTTTTACGTTGATGTGAAAAAAAAAGTTTTTAAGATTTACGGTATTTGCAGCTCGGAAATATGTAGTTATAAATGTACCCATATTGCCTCCATAATATTTACAATTTATAAATCTAACCGCTGGCCTCGCTCTTCAGCTCACCAGTGCCAAACGCACTACTAAATTAACAGTTCAATAAATACCCCGTTATACGTAAGAACATGACAGTTGAACAGAAGTTGATGCTTCAATCAATCAAGAATTTAAAATAAATCACGCACATAAAATAGCTTGTCGTGTAAAGACAATTACTGGCTATTATGCGCTCGCAGAGCGCGGTGACATAACTGACACTCCACTCGCCCAAAAGCCGAACCCTGGCAAATAAGGACTACTCAACGCTATGTGGTATTCGACTTTGGACGTACCGGGAAGACTTTTTACTACAGCACACATCGACCGCAAAGAAGACAGCCACAAGAAAAATTAAATAAAAATTAATTCGAACACAGAAATAACCAATCAGAACGTCTCCTACGGTCTGTTAGAATAAAAAGCACTTACAAATAGCGCTATACAGGGCATTCCGGGCCGATCGCTGTGGATTACACGTTGAACGCGTCGGAGATTCCTGGCACAAAGTTCGATACGGTTCAAACTCATCGGATAGTGACAAAACGTACATTTCGTAGCAAGAATACTTATCCCCAATGGTCAGGAGGAACTCTCCTTGTCACTCACATGGAAGAGAAGGCGGTCCGTCGTGTCTTCGGTCCGTCGAAGCTATTGGTAACAGTATGCCGAAACAAAGGAAGATCACCGGTGTGTAGGCGCTCCCGAAAGAATATCCATGGTCTTGGCGACCCGCATGTTGAAGATCGCACTTGGCACTAAGACGAAACGCACTGTGGTGATCGGAGCTCTAGAACCACCGCTCTTGCCGAGCCACTTCGCCCGATAAAAACAGTCTGCTAAGCAATCAAATGCACTCAGACAACTTAGAAACTGACACGACGGTGTCCTGATATGCGCATGATTATCTTGCCATTCTTGTTCCTTAAACACAAACAAAAAAACTATTTCAGCCACAAAAAAAAAGAAAAAAAAACATGCATAAATTGCGAAGCGCACCTGCCCACTTCCAGTTCGCGGATGCGCGTGTTGGAAATTGAGGAGACCGTCCTCAGTCCCCATCGTCTTCCAGCCACAACCTTATCGTGTGGCCTTGGTGCACGCGATCCCACCTTCTGTGTGCGTGTGTATCGCGGGCTGGACTTCATCACCCCTAAGCTGAAAGCGTAGAGGAAGCTAAGAAGCTCGATGAACCGATCGCAGGTCTATTTTTAATCACGTGATCACGCTCTCTCCCGTAACCACGCGCAGAGAGCGGTGAAGGTGATGACTGGTCCGGCCGGCGCGTAGCTCCCCCGCACTGTCAGCTTAGGAATGCGCAGTGTCCTCCTCCCTCAAGGTCGCTGAGTCCTCTTCGATAACAAAGGAGAGATTTGGAGAGATTAGTGACGGCGTGGGGAAGCCTTTCCGAAGCCGTTCCAAGGCCGTCGGCGCGACCCTACCCCGGCACACTTCTCTCTCTCGAATTCTTTTGTCTGTCTCTGCTGGTATATTCGCTATCCGGGTTTCCAAAACCCAATGTAGTAGAGATTGCTTAGACATGATAACTTTACAGCAAGAGGACGAAAAGGGACTGACAGACACGAAGCTCCGAAATCAGCTTGGAGCCTAATGTCATAATGAAAAAAAGACAATGATAAATCAAATGCGGAAACAATGGGCGATATAAATTTACAGAAAATCGTCCGCCACTTTGGCGTTCCCTCAGGGCACCATTGAAACTAACTAGCTTGTACTTCAAAATAAACAAAACTGGAGAGCATGCGCACTAAAAGCATGCGCAAAAACATTTGGAATGCGCCACACCGGTAGTCTAAAATAGCAACGACGTGTGGGCGATAGCCTGACGTGTGTAGCATGATAGCCTGACGTGCAGAATCCCTTTGCGCGCTTTAACCAGAATTGTTCCATGTCATCGTAATATGTTGAGGGTCTACAAATGACGACATGATTACTTTACACACGCTCGCGTGCACACTTGCTGTCTCTTAATTAAAAGTAGAATGCTCAACCGTCACGGTGAGGACCCGGCCCACCTGATCTAGGGATTCGCGTCATGGGCTTCTGATAAAACTGGCCTTTTGAAGGCGTGACAACAGGGTGGGGTGTCAGTCGTGGAGAATTTGACACGGGGCTTTTGACTTCGGGTGCTTTCGTGCACGACCCGATCGTACATAGCACACCAACTTTCTGTAAAGCGGTATTCTTCGGGGAGCTTGGAAGTCCACTGTGATAAAGGTTCGTGTGATCCTTTGCTGTACAAAACACAAATTCCGGGCAACTGGGAAGCGAAAACAGAAAGGTAAATTTCTTGGCGTTCAAAATCAGTGTAAAGGAGGATGACGGTTGCGTAGTTGCGTCGTCACTCGTTTCATAAAACGCGGAATTCGGATTTATTTGGCCGAGGTATATAGTAACGTATTATATTTGTTCATGTTTTCTAAATAAAATTCAGTTGCCAGTAGCGCGCCGAGTTTGCAATCCTACTTTTGTTGCTCGTTTTTTTTTGCGCTTTTAAGTTTAGGTTTTTTGCGCCTGACGTCACTTCCGGCTAGAATCTAGAAATCAAGACCAACATTGTCGTCTGCTATCAGTGCATTGGCGCCAAGTTGAAGGCATTAGGGCTCTTATTGTGGCATCAGTAGAGCCGTAAAGTCATAGAGCCGTCATTGTATAACCACATTTCAGAATAGTGTCTTGTTCGAGTCAATCGCAAAGAAGTATCTTCACCTGACACGAAGTGCACTCCACAAGCCCGTAGTTAGGGTACGAAGCTTTTCTGTCGAGATCATAGAGTCAACATAATAATCTATTATGTTGACTCTATCATCGCGGACATAGTTTTTTTTTCTCCAGTTGGTGGTCTTGATGAGCTTATTTCGCTGGCGACTCTTTAATGTGCGCAGTGAAGGAGCAAAATATCGCCATTAAGTTCTGTACCTTGTTATTCTTGTTTTCTTTGCAGAAAAGCACTTTAATCGCGCTTTGACAAAATTAAATAAAATTGACAAGCGCTCGAGCAATTCCAACTTGTTTAGGCAAAACCAACACGCCTAAACCAGCATATTGTCACGAATGACGAGTGACAAAACAAAGGAATAACTGAGAAAACTGAAACGTTTAATGGGGCGAACTTGTGCCCAAAAGTAAAAAGGAAACAGAAGATAATAACAGAGCGTCGCGGGCGTCGAAAGCGGCGAAGCAGCAGGATCGAACGCTGAGGCGAAACTGAGTCCGGCTGGTTACGCGGAGCCCCTTTTGTGCACGCGTGGGCTTCTGGAACATTCGGGCTGGAACATTCGGCACGCAGAACATCCTAACCTAGAACGAGCAACACGGTTCTCGAAAATACCAGAAATCTAAATTGGAAGAATAAATAAAAGACGCGGCGCTCCCAGGGATCGCACCCTGGGCTTTCTGCGTGGAAGGCACGCGCGATAACCGTTAGGCCACGAGCGCGCTGCCTACTTAGTCAGCTGCGCTCGCGGCAATATTCCAACATGCTTCCACTATTAAGCCAATGGTATTGTCAGACTAACACACACTGACCATTATATGCAACTCTGTTCTTGAAATGACGATGAGCCAATGGTACTAACAGGACAACAGTAATCATTATAAGCTTGTGTTTATCCAACGCCAGCAAGCCAATGCTACAGACAAGCCAACCGTCTCCATTTTATGCCAGTCCCCATGAAATATTGGAATGACAACGGCACGGACAGGCCAACGTTGACCATTTTGTTCCAGTGTTCATCCAATGTTAGCAAGCCAAGGGTACTCAAAGGCCAACATTGTCCGGTTTATGCCAGTATTCATCCAATATTCGCAAGCCAATGGAACTGACAGGCCAAGGTTGCCCATTTTATACCAGTGTTCATCCGATATTCGCTAGCCAATGGAACTGACAGGCCAACATTGCCCATTTTATGCCAGTGTTCATCCAACGTTCGCAAGCCAATGGAACTGTCAGGCCAACATTGCCCATGTTTTGCCAATGTTCATCCAATATTCGCAAGCGAATGGAACTGACAGGCCAAGATTGACCATTTTATGCCAATGTGCTTCCAATATTGGTTGGTCATTGGAGAAGCTGGGCCAACACTAAAGATTCTATATGATGGCATAGACAATATTGGGAGCAGATTGGCTAAAGTGGACCATCATCGGACCTTCTTTTGCCAATGCTCTTCCAATATTGGCCCAACACCTTGTGCTGCCCGGGAGCGAGCACGAGGCGACGGCGCAGACTCCTAGTTGCCCGTCAGCCGCCTGTTTCACCTGTTCGGGTAATGCGACGATACCTATTTCATGTAGGGTTATAAACTGATCGATTAACCACCTGATTGGGCGATTACACGCTTTAATCGCGATTAATTTTTATAACCGGTTGGATCGGTAAAACTTTAGAGAACCGCGCAAAAGGTAAGCGGTTTCACTACGTAGACGAGGACGAGAACACTCGACAGAAAGGGGCAGACTTTGTCAAAAATTTCGCCCAAAGCAATCTGTTGCGGCAAGCGTTTGGTGTGTAACTCCTGAGAAGTTCAGCAGGTTACACGTCGTGTCCCGGTTACTTCAACACTGCTCGAGTATCCGTTTAAGCGCTGCAGATAGTGTGCGAATCAACTGCGAGAGCTGCGTCATTGTCGAATAATATCAACGAACGCTTTGGCCTCATGCAGTTGAAGCGTAATAATCTCTTGTGTGAGTGCCTTTCAACTGTTTCTTAAATATACATCAAAGTCGGCGGATAATAAAAATTGTACATTCTGCCCTTTAGGTTACCTCCACATCTGTGAAAATGCATGAGAAAAAAAAATAATACATATTAATTTGGAACTTTAAACATATTAGGCATGGAAAATTAATTGCACCGACTAAATTAATAAACACAGTCATTCAAAAAAGTATATGCATTAAATGGGTTCAAAAACTTTTATTAGACGCCCAACCTTAATTACACGTGTCTTACTTTTTAAGCAATACTTGCGGTATTACTTTTTTCATTGTTTGAAGGCGTAGCATGAGTATATTGCAGTAAATCAAGCATTTTTGTGTTTAAATGTCAAAACTCGCGATAGTAGTACACCGCGTTATGACAGTATGGAAGCGCTGGATAATGAAGAAATATTATCCAGCGTTTTACCGGCAGTACAACAGGTACCACAGTGAACAGGGTGTAATTTTTATTATCTCAACGAGAAAAAAGTGAAAAAGGATGTGGTTAGTCAAGTTGCAAATAGACAAGCCAAACTCAGAACCTTTCGCGTGTTCAGTTAAACACTTCAATGAAAGCGACTTCGTATAATCTGTTGGTTCCGCTGCTTTGTGTGAGTGCTTGCCTTTATTAGTTCCAAGTTGACTCCTCTTTGCATTTTGCTAACCAGTAAACAAATGCTTTCCCGAAACGACTGGCTGGAAGAGGCGATGGACCTGACTTCCGGTGTTGTTTCAACGAAGTGCATGTTTAATCGCCCGGTCGACGAGGTACATGCGCAACCACCTTCGTGATCAAGACTCAGTAATATCTGATAAGTTGGTTACACTTCAGTGTCCCAAATATCAAGTTAATTAATAAATTATTTATTTATTTTCAGTTCGTACCAACGGCCAGAAGCCTAATCCACCTGCTGTGGATTACGAACGTTTGTTTGCTTCTGCGGACCCAAATAATCTTGAAAAACTTACGGTGCGCTTCTTGTGGGAGAGAATTCCAATATATAATCAATTTTTAGCGAAAATTACAGAAAACAAATTAACCAACTGCCTAATTTCTTCAGGTCCAACCTAGCAATTTGGGGAACTTCTGTTGTTGTTGCTTTTTGAGCGGAAGTCGCGATTCATGGCAAATTTCTTTGGCACAGATTCGACATTGGAAATAGGAAACGCCACCTCAAAGGAAACAACAACAACAAAAAAAAAGACGTATACAAATCTCTGTAATGCGAAATTAGAGCGCAGCTCTTGAGGAGGACGAGGGAAGGTACGGAGGGAAGGGTACTAGGCTCTATTGTGGCATCAGTAGAGCCGTAAAGTCATAGAGCCGTCATTGTCAGTAAACCACATTTCAGAACAGTGTCTTGTTCGAGTCAATCGCAAAGAAGTATCTTCACCTGACACGAAGTGCACTCCACAAACCCGTAGTTAGGGTACGAAGCTTTTCTGTCGAGATCATAGAGTCAACATAATAATCTATTATGTTGACTCTATTATCGCGGACATAGTTTTCTTTTTTTCTCAGTTGGTGGTCTTGATGAGCTTATTTCCCTGGCGACTCTTTAATGTGCGCAGTGAAGGAACAAAAATTGCCATTAAGTTCTGTACCTTGTTATTCTTGTTTTTGCAGAAAAGCACTTTAATCGCGCAATGACAAAATTAAATAAAATTGACAAGCGCTCGAGCAATTCTAACTTGTTGACGCAAAACCAACACACCTAAATCCAGCATATTGTCACGAATGACGAGTGACAAAACAAAGGAATAACTGAGAAAACTGAAACGTTTAATGGGGCGAACTTGTGCCCAAAAGTAAAAAGGAAACAGAAGATAATAACAGAGCGTCGCGGGCGTCGAAAGCGGCGAAGCAGCAGGATCGAACGCTGAGGCGAAACTGAGTCCGGCTGGTTACGCGGAGCCCCTTTGTGCACGCGTGGGCTTCTGGAACATTCGGGCTGGAACATTCGGCGCGCAGAACATCCTAACCTAGATCGAGCAACACGGTTCTCGAAAATACCAGAAATCTAAATTGGAAGAATAAATAAAAGACGCGGCGCTCCCAGGGATCGCACCCTGGGCTTCTGCGTGGAAGGCACGCGCGATAACCGTTAGGCCACGAGCGCGCTGCCTACTTAGTCAGCTGCGCTCGCGGCAATATTCCAACATGCTTCCACTATTAAGCCAATGGCATTGTCAGACTAACACACACTGACCATTATATGCAACTCTGTTCTTGAAATGACGATGAGCCAATGGTACTAACAGGACAACAGTAATCATTATAAGCTTGTGTTTATCCAACGCCAGCAAGCCAATGCTACAGACAAGCCAACCGTCTCCATTTTATGCCAGTCCCCATGAAATATTGGAATGACAACGGCACGGACAGGCCAACGTTGACCATTTTGTTCCAGTGTTCATCCAATGTTAGCAAGCCAAGGGTACTCAAAGGCCAACATTGTCCGGTTTATGCCAGTATTCATCCAATATTCGCAAGCCAATGGAACTGACAGGCCAAGATTGCCCATTTTATACCAGTGTTCATCCGATATTCGCTAGCCAATGGAACTGACAGGCCAACATTGCCCATTTTATGCCAGTGTTCATCCAACGTTCGCAAGCCAATGGAACTGTCAGGCCAACATTGCCCATGTTTTGCCAATGTTCATCCAATATTCGCAAGCGAATGGAACTGACAGGCCAAGATTGACCATTTTATGCCAATGTGCTTCCAATATTGGTTGGTCATTGGAGAAGCTGGGCCAACACTAAAGATTCTATATGATGGCATAGACAATATTGGGAGCAGATTGGCTAAAGTGGACCATCATCGGACCTTCTTTTGCCAATGCTCTTCCAATATTGGCCCAACACCTTGTGCTGCCTGGGGTATGCCCCCTCCTCCTCCTCCGTACCCTCTCCTCCTATATATTCGTTGTGATGCAGATGCATAACAATGGATATGCAAAAATCGATCAGCACTTGTCACACATGCTCGGATTTGGTGAAAAGACCGTGCATACCTCCTTTACTGGGACAGACCGTGAAGTCATATTATATCCAAATAATTACCCTTTTACGTATTGCGATATCATAAAAGCACAGCACGTTGGTGATGTGAAAGCCCCACTTTTGAGAGTCGTATGTACCTTTCGTGGTGACCAAGCAAAATGAGATGATATCATATTCATTTACATTTGTTAAAATATAAGAGGGTGGTCGTCAAGGAAGTCAACACCATTTTATCTGAGCTCGTTGGTGAGAAAGGAAGTTACATTCCATTTCTGGACGGATCCGGTCGTGCCGCAGCCACTCTGAATTTTAGAAAATGCACGTAAAATCTTTACCGTGCTGTGTGGACCATTTTGCCGGTTCCGGTGAGAAACATATGCTCCATTTTGTGTCCGGGCCATTATTCCATGTGGGGATCTATCAAAGAATATCGCCTGTGTTTAGAAAGCGAGTGGCTCCGTACCTCCGTCGAAAACTCGTGGCCACCGGCAGAGACGCGCCAGAGCAAGTTTTCTCGCTTCGGGATGCCTTCCAGAAAGAATTGGACAGACGTATCGAAACACGAGGGACGAGCATCTCTCACTCCAGTGCAGGTCATAAAAGAAAGAAGTCCAGAAACCTTCCTCAGTCTACCCACGAGAAAAGAGGCGGAAGGCTCTAGACTGTTTTAACACCTAGAAAATGTCGGGCGGAATTTTTACCCTCCACGAATGATGGTCTTTGTGTACAACCCGCGAACTACAGCTTTTCTCGCTGCCGCCTACTTCATTTGCCCTGGAAAAGTCGGATTATCTTGAGTTCTTTCCCATCGCTATTGCAGCCTCCACGTCCGTTTTGGAATTTCACGTCCCTTCTTTAGTTCCACACTTTTACGACTTCAAATCGAGCGTCCTTCCCATTCAATCTAACATCGTTCGAGCCAATGGCGATCCTGAGAACACTGTTGCATCCGACGGGGTTACGAACGATAAAGTGATTCCAGTTCGGGCCATTGGAGAGCTCCTCTTTCAATACCTACACGTTAATCTGAACCAAAGTCTGGTCAGCCAGTACTAAAATATGCCTAGGATTTATATCTTGATATTCTGCTTAACGCAAACAAGGTAAGTAGAGATCATTCTCTTCCTGGGATGCTCTACGAAAAAGACCAGTGAAGACATCGGAAAAGATGGAAATTCCGCCGAATGCTAAGAGAGTCGCCGCTCACTTCAAGTGTACCGGGAGATCTACACTTTGCGATCTGTTCTGTTCGATATTCAGCGACATTTGCCAGCAAGAAAACTCCGACTTAACGGCGTGGACATCCGCATCCTGTTGCGACAAAATACCGGAGAATTCAGACTCTTGGCTGCTTCCACGATTTAACAAAATCACATTGTTCAGCTTCCTCGCATCGTTCTGTACATTCGACGAGTCGAAGTCACCCTGACCAGTGCTTGTCGGATTCAAAAGCTACTGCAATCCACCCCACATCATACCTGTTACGTGAAGTTAAGAACAAAACCAGAACCGTTTCTCCCGGTGTGTCACATATCGTTCTCGACGACCTCTATCCTCATCGTGTTTCATCTCAGCTCGTCGTCGCTTTCGTAAAGAGTGAATCGTTTCAGGTTAGTCGCGAACACGACCCCTTCAAATTCGAACACGTCAACCTGAAAACGGCCGTACCGAACGTCGGTGGGTTTCAGCAGACAGGAAATTTCGATTTTAATCAAGATCTTTTTATGAAGGTTTATATGAACTTCCTGCATTGACTCAATCGAAAAGACGTTCCGTTCTCTCAAGGCGATTTCTCAAAAGACTGTTTTCTTCTCAACTGCGCACTTGAACTCCCGACAGAGAAGATCAGAGTTTACGTCCGATCCTCACAGTCATTGTGAAACCCACCCTGACTTCCAAGCAAAACTTAAATAAGGCAGTCACGATCCTGTTCATGACTGAAACACCACGCGTTTTTGAAATTGACAAGAAGAGACGGGTCAGGATCGCTAATTGAAGAAATGGAAGAATACGAATTGTATTTGATGTTTTCAGAGAGCCAGTGTACGCGTCCCTGGTTTAGCGGTACTTTTGCCTGTGACAAGATTGGCCAGGAGAGACCAGCCCAGGGTCTTTGCGTACTTAACACAGCACCGAGATGATCTTCCGGCGAATAATGGCTTCTTTTGTTCGTGTCTCCAAAGGACAATTAGATTAGCTATTTTACATGTTTTTTGGATTATTCCAATACACGAATAATTTTACGACATTATCGGAAACGTTTCCAGCTTCTTCTACAACAAAAAATAGAATTCAAGGATTCAGGTTAAGTACGTGTGAACTTTACTGTCTATACGTCAGCGCTCTCCTGTGTTGCGGTGTACCACTCCGCGAATGCGCCAAGACATTCTCACCAACCGATCATCGACGTAAAGATCGTTTGATATCTATACTCGTGCGGAAACAATTTCTATCTCCCAAGCTAGAGCTATCCTGCTGCAGCATTTTGTAATCTCTTTTCAGACAAATTTCAGAACAGTTTCTAGACGCTTCTACATAAAAAAGATACAGAACATGTATGCACACTTTCAATATAAAAAATTATAAGAATACACTGACACAATGGCATTTTAGCGTAGGCAACATTTTCAAGAGTCTGATTTAAAAAAGCATATCAATATACGTTCTCGAAGTATTTATAATACAGTGTCGCAATTTCATTTTTATTGAGTACATAGGGTGGGGTTTACATTTTCGAGATTTGAAACCTATCAACATACTCTTTCAAAATGTATGCACTGACGCAATAACACTTTTACCGAAGACATAGACTTGTCTCGGAGGACGACATTACCCCCAGTCTGAAATGTCCGTAGGAAGCGTTGAAAGTCCGTTGTCTTCGATAAAGCGCTTGTTGTCGAAGGGGTTGAATCCAATTTTTTCTACGACGATACTTTTGTTTTTATTTTGAAACTTTGACATCCGACCGTCTAGGGAACGAAATGTCCAACTGTGATGCTACATTGTTGAATGGCGACGAGCGCGAAACCCGACCCACGTTCCTAATACTGCTCTAGGTGGGCGTTTATCTCCACGCAGGCACATTGCAGAGCGCTAGCAATGTTCCTTTAGCCCAGATCGTGTGAACAAAAGAGTGAAAGTAATGCACGCTAAAGTCAAATTCGTCTTCGGAGTTGAGTTGCGTCAGTTCTGTGGTTATCGTGATAAAAAACGCAGCGGCATTCCGTAATGTCTAAACACATTGTACATTGCATCGGAGTGATGACGGAACAGAGTGTACAGACCATGTAGAGACCTTGAAGAGACTTTTGTGCCCAGAACCAGAAGAAGCTTTATTTTCAATAAACAACAACATACCAAGCCGCCCAGCGGCGCCACAGCGTTGCCTGCGGCCATCTCTCGCACGAGGGTTGCGCCATCTACATCTCCCCATCAGAATGTAGTGCACCCAAACACAACACTGCACCGCACTAATGGTTCAACCTCCGGGGACACACCACCCGTCTGCCACACCTGGTTCTTTGTGAAGGAGTGGTACCGGAGTTGGGTTCGCTGCGCCGGAGGTTATGACTTGTAGGCGAAGGTGGCTGTTGAGGTTGAGCCGATCTTTGAGCTGCAGGTGCAGTTGGTTGTAGAGGCGAAACCCGTTCCTTTTGGGCCTCTTCTCTTGCGGTTACGTCTTCATTGCCTGTCCTGAAAGTCACCAAGTTTCTCCGGTTGCGCCGCCAGATTGCTCCCTCATCAGTATCCACCGTTTCGACTTATGGGTTACAATATTTTTTAAACATTATTGGTACGGAACCTAGACCGTATAACCAGCACTTTTATGCACGTGTGTTTTTGCGAATTTAAGTTAATTCTGGGCGAAGCGGAGACCCAAAATGTTGTTTATGTTGTGCAAACAATCGTATTCTGGAATTCGCTGGTGCGCTCGCCATGTTTTTGTACGTCCTATTTACCCAATCTCTATCAGATAGTCGAGTGCCTTTTGAGGGGAAGAAAGCTTACGTAGTCCCCGTGCATGAAAGCGGCCCCCAAAACAAAGTTGAATATTACAGGACCATATCGCTGCTATGCACTTCTAAACTCGTGGAACACGTGATCTACACCAGTATTGCTCAACATTTGCAGTCAAATCTATTCTCGCTCCGTCCCAACCTGGGTTCCGCCCGGGCTTATCATGCAAAACCCAGCTAGTGGAATTTTCTCTAATCTAGCACACGCATATGATATAAAACCTTCAAATAGGCCACATCTTTCTTTTTTTCTTCAGAAAGCTTTCGATCTCGTACCACATAAATTTATTGTGCATAAAATGACGTCCCTAAAAATAGATGGTAGAGTTCTTGCATGGGTAACTGATTATCTCAGAGGCAGGACTCAAGCAGTCTTAATTAATGGCAAATTATCTAATTTTACTTCTGTCATTTCTGGTGTACCCCAGGGCTCTGTGTTGAGACCGCTTTTATTTTAATATTTATCGAGGATATTGCTGTATAAATATTTTTCTAGTATAGGCCTGCGTGCTGACGAGTGCATAATCTGCCGAGCAGTAAGTGCTTGTAATGATTGTTTCACTCTTGCCGGCCGACCTCGACAGGATAGCAAACTGGTGTAGCACTTGGGGGATGGATTTGAACGTTAACAAATGTCACCTTGTTCGTGTAACTAAAAAAGCGAAACCCTATCACCAACATGTACCAGATTAACAACATTCCCATCAACATGTCCCTACAAGAAAAATATTTAGGTTTCTACTTCTCTCATGATTTGTCCTCGCGCTTTCACATAGTGTATATGACTACTAAAGCTAATCGGTTCGATCTATTCTTGGGTACGTTTGGGACCCCCACCAGCAGTATTTGATAAAAATATAAAACTAATACAAAACAGAGCCGACAGATTTGTCCTTAATGTATACTCGAGTGGTCAAGGTGTAACTGCCTTGAAACGCGAGATCAAGTGGCAGCCCCTACAGAATCGTCGTCAATGCTTCAGCCTCAAACTCTCCCAAAGCATATATTACAATCAGTGTGGAATCGACAAAACAAAATATTTTCTTCAACTTCACTTCATCTTTCGGCGACTGGATCATAGCAATTAAATTACACCTTTCCCAAGCGAAAACAGACATTGACAAATACTCATTTTTCCCTTACATTATACTCAACTGGAACGAACTACCTGAAGAAATAGTCTTAACAAATGTAAACTCAATTTTTTCAAGCATTATCAAATTCTTAATACTTATTCCTTCTACGAATTTCCATTTTTTCTGTACATGTGTACGAGCGTGTGTAGCTTTACGCTGATTTGGGTTCTTGTTTATGTTTTTGCTTCTATTTGCATGTTATTTGCTGCGGGTAAGGCACCTTTTTGAGTTATGATTGTCTCAGACATTAAGTGTTTTTTGGCTTCAAGTTCATTTTGTATTGTACCCTCCCCACTATAATTCTCTCACGGGCACTGTGGGGTTATTTATATAAATAAATAAAATTGACTTACGAGCTAGGTTATGCCTGACGAAATCCAGCCATCACAACGACGTCGTCTGCGCCTAGAAGGCATCCATGTCATCCACCTCAAGCCATACCACGCTAGATAGAATTTGAAAGTATATGGTTTCTTGTTATATTTCTGCGTAATCTTATTTGTAAGCATCTGGACTATGCTTTTTCTAAAGAGAGAATAATGTCACAGGACTGTTTTGGTTGCTCAAGCGTGCCGGCGTACTGTCAGCCGGATTTCAATTCTACGTGAGGCTCGCGCCTCGACTCTCGGGCTCTCGCATTACCGCTGTTCTTGAAAGGAACCAGTAGGACGGCCCGCTGATTCTGTAAATATCTTATTCTTCATTTTACTAATTAAACTCCTTCAGTTCTTCTAACTTCACCGTCGCCTTTAACAACGCAACAATGTGTTCTTCCACTGATACTGCGACCTGTGTTACGGTGTACTACACCATCTAAGTTCTTACGTTCACAGTGCTTATGACTGAAAAGTCGTACGATCGACGTACGGTACGGGGAAAAAAAGATAATTTTTATACTGTATAATAAAATATTTCGAAATGCCACAAACATCGTAAGTCTTTGTTTGCCTGCCAGCCGGTGTCCTGCAAACTTCGAATATGTTTCATGTTTCACTTTCGATTGTTTGTCTTGGTAGAGCACTGTTGAAGCTCGCCTTCTGTAAACATGCTTCTGTGAAGTTTTCTCACCCAGCCTCGTCATATTAACGTGTCATATGTAGATTAATCTGGTCGGTCCTTCTGAATGTGCACTTTGCAGACATTTCTGGTCGCTTAAGTGTCATCGCGTCCCGTATCTTCGTAACCCATTTTTGATGTTCGTCTGTCATTCATGTTCTTCATGATTATTGGCTGGTTGCTTGGTTACATTTATTTATATTTTACCGCGATAAATACAAATGTCATTTTGTTTACTTCTGCTTATTAAAAGTAGATACAAAACGCGAACAAGACAAGAATAAAAGAGGCCCATGTACGGCAAAGATCGGTGCTAACTTGCCAACAGATTTAATCGCAAAGTAATCCATGCAATATAAACAATCGCCTGTTTCATTGCCCAACCACACACATGTCGACAGAAAAATAAAAAAAGAAACGCGAGACCATAGGAGGAGATAAAACCATCAATAACATATACTTATTTGTTGATCACTCACTTCTGAACTCTCTGTCAATAACTATTAAATATCAATGCATGGTGACTCTGGCCTTGGCCTACTCCGGAATGTCGTCCATCCTATATGCATACGCATGGAACCAAACAGCCCCCTTCCATAGTCGTAACTCCCATCCCCCCCCCTTCTTTAAAAACAAAACAAAAATACTCGCTACGCCAGTGGTCGTTTTTCCTTGGGACCTTCAATGTTCTTTCGCGGTGACACAAATTAATGAATAAATCCAATATTAAAGTTATCTCGCTAAATGCAGGCAGCACTTCTCATTTTAAGTTTTATCTCAGAGACAGCAAAGGCTTAGCGGTACGTCGTGCAGAACAAATCTGGAGCTCTGGGACTACGTTTACGGGCAGTCGTCCCGAGTGACGCGTTATTTACGTAGAAGTTTGCCGTTCGCTTCTTTGCTTTCGTTTTTATTCGTGCCCTGCCCCTTCCAAACCTCCGGAAGTCACGCGAAGTTTCTAAACACGCACACTCTGATGTAATACCAGCTTGAAATTCCATCGCGAACGACTGTAGAAAAATAAATGAGAAAAAGAAATGACACGCGGCATCCCTAAATAACCCCCGTAATGGATATTCTAAAAAGAGCGCACGTCCGCAAGCGTCCCTCGCTCCGGCACAAATTATGCCAGAACAACACAAAGGGGCCCTGTCCAGGAAACTAATAAGAAAAAATCTAGTGTTAAAAAACCAAGACGTGAAGCCGTAACGGAAAAGCGGAAGCAGATCTGTTCTCGCCTACAGCCGGAAAGAAATCAGGCAGCAACTCAGTTCCACTGGATTAAAGATAGCAAGAAAGTTCCCTGGCTACATGTCTTTCAGCCTCATTTATCTGCATGTGCGGTCGTCAAAACGCGTCTATCCACGAACTCAGTAAGTAAAATGTGTATCTGAAGAGCTCGATCGGCGGCAACGCGAACAGAAACAAAAGTAAGATAGATAGATATTTTGATTTTAATGGCGCAGGAGCAACTGAGGCTTAAAATGGCTCCACCAGTTACGTAAGCGGAATACTATTACATGCAGTCGGGCTTCAGCCAATCGTACTTACCTATTCCCCTCTTGTAATAAGCAAATCATTGTCCTCTCCTCTCGCTGCAAAATGTTTGATGTTGTGCTCATATAATCTTAGTTCGAAATTGCGAAACAGTATTGGGAAGGGATAGTTATTCGCCACTGCAACCTTGTGCAATTAATTCCCTTTTCCCCTGTTTCACATCTCGGCCGCCAGGCGGTAGCTACCCGCTTATCTCCTTCACGTCTTTACCGCTTGGTGGCGTCGCCTTACCTGGGGTTGCTAAGCGGCAAGTTAGAGTGAATATAAAAGAGTGTTGGTGGCAAACCGAACACGCCTTTCGAAGAGAAGAACGTTTTACGGTGGCGGGCGATGGATAGCGTACATAAAATAAATGTGAGTGCGTTATTTCACTCCAAATTTCGCTAGACCAAAACCGGTTTCTATGACGTGACGTTTCATCGAAATCGGGTAACGACCCGAACGTTCTTCAATTAGGGTGGCAATGGTGGGGGGGGGTATAGTTGGTATAGTTTGTTCATACTGACAAAAGGGCAAACAGCGCTCAAAATTCAGGGACAAAGTTTGAGTGCACACAGGACAAGCGCTGACTGAACTTTAAGTTTTTTTTTTTAAAACACAGCGACGGGTCTCCCAACATCAGTTTTATTGAGCGTTGCGGAGGCGTTGTGAAGGAAAGTAAAGGGAGCTCCTCGCCCTCAGAGGGAAAGGCCGACCAAAAAAACCGCTTGTCGTTCGGCACATACATACGAATTCACACAACTTGAAAACGTTGCGCTGCAGTATGATCTGCCCTTGGTGTCTTCTGCCCCTTGCAAGTTGGCTAAACTCTGCCCTAGAGTTTCAAATAAGAAAGGTAATGTCCCACTTCCTCGGTAATTCACGAAAATCAGTATGTTCACTGCAAGGTGGGAGTTGTTTATAAAATTCCGGTTGCGTGTAAAAATGCCTATATTGTCAGACTGGAATATGCTTTAACCAGAAATTGCGGGAGCGTGACTTGTCGTTAAAGTCAGAAGGAGGAACGGGGGGGGGGGTGCATTTAATTTT
>JAZHYW010041585.1:0-10288 GCA_037355805.1 Ixodes ricinus
AGGAATAAACGTCTTTATTTGCCTGCAGAGCTAGGTCAAGCCTAGCCGGTGCGGCCCACACCATCCGACGCCCCAGCGCAGGGGTCCGAGGTCGGACCTGCCTGCGCAGTAGACGCCGGGCCTGCTGGACGACCGCTACCTGGAGGTCCAGGCTACTAGCCATCACCCCGGCTTTGATGTCCGGCGGAAGCCCACTCGACGTGGCCGCCTCCGCCGGCCGAGTTTCACAGTCCCACAACACGTGCTCCGCAGTTGCCCGCGCACCACACAGCACGCACTTATCACTTGAGTACACCTCAGGCGCCACATAGCGCCCCACCACAGGAGTAAACACGCACTCCACCTGCAACTGCCGCAACAGCACGGCATCCTCCCTAACCAAATCCCCGTGGGGCAGCGGGAACACCCGCCGGTCCTCCCTCCTGGTCCTTAGCACTTCCCCAAAGCCGCTGGGCGAATACTCCGCGGCGCCCCCGAAGGCCCGGCCAAGCAGTTCTCGGGCCCTTCGGTCAGCATCCACGTTGCCCGCTTCGTGAGCGGGGCACCACACAATGTCCACCGCGTCCGTCGGACGCAGCAGCCTCTTGGCCACCACCCCAACGCGTCCACGCGCAAAGTTCCTTATCGCACTCATAGAGTCACTCATGACCACTTTGGTCCCTGGCAGGGAGGCCGCCAAACTAATGGCCGTCTCCTCCACCTCACAAATATTACTAGTTCTAACACTCACAGCGGAGAGCACCTCCCCGCTTCCCGCCTTCACAGCCACAGCCACCCCCACTACCCCTCGAAGGGCAGCGTCAACGTATACAGTACTATCTTGTCGCCCGTACAACCTGAAGAGGGCCTGCGCTCTGGCCTCCCTTCGTCCCTTATCACGCACAGGATGCATGTGCCTCGGCACAGGCCTAACCCTGACATTTTTCATCACCTCTCCCGTCAGTCCCCCGCCGTCAGACGCATCCTCCGCCAGCAGACCGACACGCCTCAAAACCCCCCTGCCAGCCGCAGTGCGCTCCAGCCTTTGAATCTGCGAAGCCCTGTGCGCCTCGATAATCTCCCCTATCGTATTGTGCACACCCAACATCTCCAGCTTCTTCGTGCTAGTGAAGGCATACAGCCCCAACGCAGATTTGTAGGCCCTGCGCACCATGGCATCCAGCTTGTTCTTCTCCCCCGCCCTCCAGCGAAGGTAGGGCGCCACGTACATGATGTGACTCAATACAAAAGCCTGAACCATCCTCATCACACCGGCCTCGCGGATACCCTTCCTCCTGCTGGTCACCCTCTGGATCATGCGCAGAGCAGACGCTACCTTACCCTGAATTTTCCCGAGCATGACCGAATTACCCGCCTTCTCCTGAACAAATAGCCCCAGAACCCGCAAAGCGTCCACCCTCGGGACGGGTCCCCCGCCGGCGATCAGCCGCATCTCATCCCATCTACAACGCCCAGCATAACACACGAGCAACTCCGACTTTTCGGGAGCACACTCCAACCCCGAACCCATCAGCGCCTCCTCAATAATCTCGATCCCTCGCTGCAGCGTACCCTGCACCACCTCCTTCCTCCGATTGGTGCACCACAGCGTAAGATCATCCGCATATATAGAGTGCGGAATCCCCTCCTCACAGAGACCGCGGGCGGCCCCCACCATCACTAAATTGAACAGGACCGGAGAGATGACGGAGCCCTGTGGGGTGCCGACACTACCCAGCTCCCCCTCACCAACATCCAAGTCCCCCGCCAGCAGCCGAGCCGTCCGGCCCGACAGGAAGTCCTTAACGTAGTTATAGCTCCGTCTGCCGAGCCCCGCATCCGCCACGCCGCGAAGGATGGCGGAATGCCGGACTCTATCAAACGCGCTGCGCAAGTCCAGACCCAGAACCGCGCCCGGCCGCCTCGGCTCAATCACCTCGTGGTACAACACCAACATCGCGTCCTGCGCCCCCAGGCCCTCCCGGAACCCGAACATCGAGCTCGGGAAGACCCCTTGTCCTCCAAAAAGGATTGCCACCTCCGCAGTATCATGTGCTCCAGAACCTTCCCCACACAGGAAGTGAGCGAGATCGGCCTAAGGTTTTGGAGCCCCGGTGGCTTCCCACGCTTCGGAATAAGAACCATCTTGGCTTTCTTCCATTCCGCAGGCAGCTTCCCTTCCCTCCAGCACCTGTTGAAGAAATCAAGCAGGGCCTCCAAACACTCCTCAGACAAGTTACCAAGCATCTTATTATCCACCCGGTCCAGCCCGGGCGCCGACCTCCGATTAATCCGCAGCAAGGCAGCCCTAACCTCCCACAGCTCGAAATCCTTATCCAACTCGGCATTGTCAACCCCCGTGTACTCCGGGTGGACCTCCCTGCCGCAACTCGGAAGGAACGTATCCAACAACTGCCTTCTAACCCCTTCCTCACCAAGCTCCCTGACAGCCCGACCGATAACCTCCCCATTCTCCTACACTGGAAGCTCCTCGTCCTGGACTCGTCCAGCAGGTGCCGCAGCAGCTTCCACGTGTCTCCACTATGCATCTTGCCCTCCGCCCTGTTGCACACATCGTCCCACTGCTGCCTGGACAGGGCCTCACAGTGCCTCCGAATATCTTCATTCAACTGCGCCACCCGCTTCCGCAGCGCGCGGTTGTTCTTCCGCTCCCGCCAACGGCTCCGCAGAGAGTCCCGGGCTTCGACAAGCGCACCTAACCTGCTATCCACCAGCCCCACATCCTCCGACTCCACCACCACGGGCCGCTCAGCCGACCTGGCAGCGTCCACCAAACTCGCGGACCATTCCCCCAAATCGCTTATCTCCCCCTCCGGACCCAGCCGCCTGAAGGCATCCCAGTTCACCAACCCCTGGGGTCTAAACTCCTTCCTCCGAACCGCCAGAGGAACCGAGAGCTCCACTAAACGGTGATCGCTACCCAGATCCTCCAGCGCGTTCCGCCACTCCGCCCCGGGAGCGTCCACGAAGGCTAGGTCCGGGGTGGTATCCCTCTCAATCGCGTTCCGCGCGGGCCGCGTCGGCACCCCCGGATCCGTGACGAGGATCAGCCCCACCTCCTCCGCGTCTTGGAACAAATTCCTCCCCTTGACCGTGGTAGCCGCGTGGCCCAAGAACTCGTGCCTAGCGTTAAAGTCCCCGGAAACGACTAAGCCCCTGCCATCGGCCCAACGCGCACATCCATGCAGCAGATTCCTGAACCTCTGTCTGCCGAAACGCGGATTACTGTACACGTTGCACAGACAGACCCCCAATCCACCCACTAACACTTCGGTCAACACCCTCTCGACGTTCTCGTCCCCCTTAAGCTCGTGCACTAGGACCGGAAGACTCCGCCGCACGAACGTGCAGACCCCCCTGCGGCGGCCCGCAGGACCCCCACTAGACCGGTACGTGACGTAGCCGGGGAGACTCACATCCTCCTGTACCACCTCCTGAACCATTATCACATCCGGCTTAATCCCCCTACCCCTAATGTACTGCTGTAGCCTGGCCCTCTTACTCCTAAAACCGTTACAGTTCCAGACCCAGATATTTAAGGTTGATGCCATTGTCCCTCTGAATTTCGCTGTAAAGTACCCTGCATCACCGTTAGCACCTTCATGATCGAATCCATTTTCTCGTTAAGCTGTGTCACCCCGTCTTCCACCAGACCGACACGGCCCTCAATCTCCTCAAACCTGTCCTCAACACCCTCCCCCTACGTCTACGAGCCTCCACATTCTTGCGCTTGGCGGGAGGGGCGGAGTCCTCCGGTCCCGAGGGAGGAGCCGAACTGTCCAGCCGACGAACCAAGCCCTCGACCAGTGCCTTCAGCTCCTCCACGGTCTTCTCTAACTTCTTGTTCTCCCTTCTCAGCTCCACGACCTCAGCAGCTTGCCTACGATTCTCCTCACGCAATTTAGCAACCTCCCCCGATCAGACTGCACCGCCTGGGCCCACGAGACCTGGCCACTTGTGCTCCTGCTGCGACTACGTGCCGCCGGCCTCTCAGACTCGCGCGACCTCGAGCGAGACCTCTCCAGCCTAGGGTATTCTTCCGCAGAACCCCGCGGGGGAGGAGACGGCCGATCCCCGGACAGACCCCGCTCTGCTCTCTCCCACAGCCGCCTACGAACGATGTACGGCGTACGAAACCGATTCTTACACACCTTATCCCCGGTAACATGCGGACCCCCACACAAGCCACATCTGGGACTACACGCATGTCCCGGGTCCGGAGTTCCGCCACATCCCAAGCACCGTCTGACGCCGGGGGTTGGGCACACATCAGTTCGATGACCGACACGGCCACACGTCTTGCACACCTCATAGTGCTTCCTGTACAGGGAGCATCGCAACACACTCCCGCCGTAGAACACCTGATGCGGCACTACGTCACCCCCAAAAATCACCACGACCGTTGCCGAAGAGCCGATACGCTCCGCCGCTCGCACCGTCGGGTTCCTGGGCCCGATGAGAAGTCGCTCAATCTCCTCCGCCGTATGGTGCACCGGGACGCCACGGATCACCCCTTGACGGTGTCAAAGGGAGCCGTGACGTAAGCCCGCACTTCGTAGGACCTCCCCGCCACGCAGATACACGTCACCGCAGCATACCTGACCGCCCTGGCGTCGCTCCCCGTACTGATGACCACCACATTTTGCTGCACGTTCGGGCACTGCGTATCCAACGAGGCCTCCTCCTCCGAGATCCCAGCCGCCGCCCGGATTGCGGCCGCCACGACGACGATCGACGTCTTCCTCAAATCCAGGCCACCTCGCGGCCTCACCACCACCTTGTTCTCGCCCTCCAGTCCCACTCTCGGCATCCTCCCCATGCGCTCGACCTTCTCGATGACCTTCCGGGCCACGTAGGAACTAGGCCTGGGCTCCTTCTCCACCTGAGTACCCCCGCGTGCCCGAGCGCGCATCCAGCCTGCACAAAAATCAGGGTCGACATCCTCCCCGACCATCGAGACGACCGTCGGACCGCCATTCTTGGCTACATCCACCGTAGAACCGTCGAGAGGATCCTCCATGTCGACGTGCTCGAGTTAGGCCTAGCGGCCCCACCCGGCCGGCGAACACGCAAACTCCCACAAAATCGCCAAAAATCGACACTCACTCACTGCCGATACCTCCCCGTGACCGGGAAGACTTGCTCGTTCGATTGGCACCGAAAATTCCGAGGTGTCGATGATTTGGACGCAATAAATCAATCAGCAACACGGGGCCGATGCGAAGCACGTCTTCCGTAGGTAACAGCAGACAGCGCCCCCCAGCGAGCCACGGAAACAGCGTAACGGCTTTCTCGCTTTTCCCGCCAAAAAAAAAAAAACGACGCATGCGCTCTCTGGTTTTTAGAAAAGAAAAGCTCACATCAACAAAAAAATAAACAAAAAGCACGCGCAAGTGCATCTTCGGGAGGGGTCAATCCATTCGGATATATATTAGCGTGACGATGAATAGAGGCGCGCACGTTTCTCCGAAAATCTAAGCGTGTGTTTTGCGGCCGTCACGCTAACGTTCTTGATCCCGTCCAATAAAAAGGGCGAGCGGGATTCCTCAGACTGCTCTAACGCTTGGACAAAGAAAACAAACGCTTATTCTCGATCACGTGGTGCTCAAAACGTCATTCGTATTGACGGCGGTTCCAAGCTTAAAACTCGCAGTTAGCGTGAGGTTCAGCCTGATAGTTTTTAGAGTGTAGTTCAGAACTTTCTGGCCGAATCGAACAGACCTAATGAGTCGAGGGACTACGCCCCCCCTCCCGAGATCTATATCAGCGCTGATTTCCTGGAATAAAGCATCTATTTCACACGAGACGCTGTCCTAGATACCTAGAGCCAAACCCGTCAAAACATTTATCTTCAGTACGTTGTACTAGTGCATTCGTCCGATGAGAAATCTATCCCCCTTTGTGTCGTAAAAAAGCGAGCGTCCGAACGGAAGCCCGCCTGACAAAACCGGCCGTGCCGTACGGTGTCATCCGTCCTGCTCTGTGCACCCCTCGGCTCGGCTGCGATTGCGGCTCATTGACTGCTGCAGCACGCCAGGTGTACGAGGGGAACAGGAGTCGTTCTGCTGGAAACGAACAAAGGGCGGGGCGTTAAGTAAGAGGAATGCTTCGGAGTCTTCCTATGGACGAGCCCGGGTAACAATAACAGATGGAAAGCTGCTGTCGAGCAATATACCGCACATGTGGAGCGGGGAAAAAATGCAAGGGGGGGGGGGGAGGTGTTCTCTTTCGCAATATATTCCGACGGGACTGCAATAACAAGGGACACTTGACGCCGACGGTCACGGAGGGCCACAGGTTTAGCGGGAACGGGGCGCTGCTTTAATGAGCTCCGGTACGACACCTGCAAAAGCCGAAAGTTTCCCTTAAGCCGGGAAGTAAACCAGCACCTAATATGAAAGAAAGGGAAAGAGGGAAATGATTAGTTCAGAGGTAGTTTTGCCGAAACCGGAGCCGGGTTCCGGTAATTTTATTCGTGCCAAAACTTCCGCCCCTTAAAAAAGGAAAGAAATAGAGTACATTTCTGGGGTCAGTTCTGATTATCATTAATTTTCTCAACCTTTGCATGAAGCGAGCCATGTAGTGTTCCAGCACGGCTTTAGTCGTCTTCAGAACCATCTTATCGCTAAAAATTTTGTTGTCAGCTGTCTGAAGCTTTATCCGAAATCTCAGAAAGCAATTTTCCGTCCTCCAAAAATTTTAAAACAGATATAAACAACATTGACCTAAGCTTCCTACCTGACACCGTGAGGAAAGTTGAGGAAGTTGAATTTCATAACCGTAACTTCCGTCAAGTGCGCCCCCTTTGTACTAGGCAAGAAAATGGCGGCGCTCACAAGATATTCGGGTGATAGAGGGTCGATGCTTTAAGCGTAGCCTACACAAACCCTAGCTACACGGGCACCCGTAACTGCAGTTAAGCGTGACTGAGATCAGACTTCAATGCGGTTAAGGGTGCCCAATGGGCATCCTAAGCCTTAGTTACGCTTAAATGTTTTGTATTTAAATCCAACTATATCTTAGTTTAAGTGTAACTGAGGTCTAAAGACGGTTAAGGTTGTCAAACGGGCATCCTCAACCTATTACGCCTAAATGTTTAGCAGTTGCTGCCAACTATTATACAGGCACTTTTATCCGGGGTTAAGTGTGACTGAGGTCAGATGTAAACGCGGTTAATGCTGCCCGACGGTCATCCTAAACCTCAGTTACGCCTAAATGTTTAGCAGTTTGTTTGTATGTTTGTTTGTTTATTTTATTTTTGACACAATTGTCAAGGGGTTGGGACAAAAGGCGAATACAATCACCTGACTGGATCCCAACCCCTGTAACAACACTCAACTGGAGGCACAAATCGAGATAGAAAAATAAAATGAAAAGCCAGCTCGCAGCACAAGGGAAGAAACAAATTATTTCATCCAGCTATAAACTCTTCAGCTTAAGAAAAAATAAATAAAAAACTCTGATTAACAACACAATTCACTAGGTATGTACACAAGCAATATTAAAATATCCCCTTAGGTATTTTTGAAATGAAACATGAAAGTGATTTCCTGGGCCATCTCATACACGCAATAATGTTTGTTTAGGATATCTGTAATCTGGTAGGATAATTTTTGAGTACCATATTTAGTTCTCGTTTTTGGTTTCGGAAACTGCTGGTGCCTCAGGTTGTAATTTGTTTGCTTGGGTAGGTACGTCTCGTGAAAGATGTCAGGATCAATGTTAATCTGTGTATGAATTGAAATCGCCACCTTTAGACAAAAAGGTTATCTACCGTAAGTATTTTATGTTTATTGAAGCTATCAGAAGTTGATTGAAACCGGGGCAAATTATTAATTAGCCGAACCGCGCGTTTTTGTAATGTAAGTAATAGCTTAATATTATTTCTTGTGGTTGTCCCCACACCAATAAACAGTAATAAAGTCTCGAGTGAATCATAGATGTATAGATCTGTCGTTTTAACCAGTTTGGAAGAAGTTGTCTGCACCTAAAAAGTAACCCAATTGATCCAGAAATCTCCTTTCGGAGATCGTTAACTTGGGCAGTCCAATACAAATTTTCGTGGAAACGAACACCAAGAAATTTATAAGATCCTACGCGTTCAATAATGGAGTTTTGAAATGATATATTAATTGTGTTGCTGCCAACTATACCTTAGCTACACTGGAACCCTTTACCGCAGTTAAGAGTGATTGAGGTTAGACTTAAATGCTGTTAAGGGTGCCCTATGGGCATCCTAAGCCTCAGTTACGCTTATATGTTTAGAAATTACTACCAACTATACCCTAGTTACATGGGCCCCTTAAACCGCAGTTAAGTGTGACGGAGGTCTGACTTAATGCGTTTAAGTGTGCCCAGCGGGTATCCTAAACCTCAGTTACGCTTAGATGTTAGGCAGTTTCTGCCAACTATACCTTAGTTACACGGGAACCATTAACCACAGTTAAGAGTGAATGAGTTCGAACTTAAAGGAGCCATGAAACAATTTTTTTGCTTTCTCTAGATACTACTTAGAATCACTCCCTAACGTTAACAACTGAATCCACTTGCCTTAGTTTTTGTTTCCAGGCAATGACAGTCGCCCAAAAAATACGAGAAATATGAGCATCGTTCATCCCCTCAACTCGCAGACAGAACAAGCGGCCACGTGGCCTGCTGCCTATCCTATGCCGCCAACATTAATCATACCCATGCGCTGTGGTTGGCAGCGTATAAAACGCGTGCTGGGCTCCAGGCATCGTTAGAGTTCGGCTATTCTCATAACCGCAGTGATTGGAAACGAGCCGTTACCCGAGTGTCCACCGAGGCATTGATTGTTAAGAGCTGAAGTCGAGTGCTTACGCAGTTCTCGTGTCCAATCATGAGCCGCGCTCGACTGTCGTCAGGCCGATGATTTCGACCCCATATTTACGTCTTCAAGGTTTGCTAAGGCAAGACTGAAAGAAGTAGTCCTCTTTTCACCTCGCAAATTCACCACGACAAAGAAGCTTCTGAATCAGTAACGGTAACTTGGGCCAGAATAGGAGTACCAGTACGCCTCTGCTCCGCCATGAACATTCCAACCCAATATCGCTTCATAACCCCTTTAAATGAGGATAAGTGTTCCCAACAGGCATCCTAAACTTCAGTTACGCTCATATGTTTTGCAGTTACTGCCAACTATACCCTAGTTACGCGGGCCCCTTAACCACAGTCAAGTGTGATTGAGGTCATATTTAAATGAGCTTAAGGGTTCCCAACGGGCGTGTTAAACGTCAGTTACGTTTAAATTTGTATAGCAATTATTGCCAACTATACTTTAGTTACACGGGAACCCTTAACTGCACTTATGTGTGATTGAAGTCTGACTTCAATGCAGTTAAGGGCGCCGAACGGGGATACTAAACCTTAGTTACGATTAAATGTTTAGCAGTTACTACTAACTATACCTTACGCAAACGGGCACCCTTAACCGCACTTAAGTGTGACCGAGATCAGACTTAACTGCAGTTAAGGGTTCCAACTGGGAACCTAAGCATCAGTTACGTTTAAATGTTTAGTAGTTACTGCCAACTATACCTTAGTTTCACGCGAACCCTTAATCGCAATGAAGTCTGAGCTCGGTCACACTTTACTGGGGTCAAGGGCACTATGTAACTATGGTATTAGCGGTTCCAGGTGTGCAAGCAGTCACGAGACATGGAACCACCGTTTATCGGGCGAGAAGAAAAAATAATGTTTAAAGAAGTTTTTTTAGAGGCGAAGTTCTTCAGGGGAAAACAATGCAGCGCAGGGACAAGGACAGAGTAGAAGGCGGTGGACAAACACACAGCGCCGACTTGCAACCGAGCTGTATTGGCACTGACAACTCATAGTACAAATACAAAATTTTGCCCGAACCAAAAGCCAAGAAAAGAAACAACACTAGAGGAGGACTATACACGTGTTCCTAGAGTCATCTGCAGGCGCCGTTGTTCTCCGATCTCAGTAGAAAAATACACTCCTTTTCCGTCAAGGCAAAGTGACGGGGCAACTAACACACTCTGAACCCGCTTGTCCAATGGCGCGTGCTTCTATAATCTCACGTGTCAGCTTATCTTTTTGCTTTCTGATGACCGTGCAGGCATCCTTCAAAAATCCGGAGTACATCCGCAATCGCGGCAATGCACCCCAAGGTGCCCCGACACAACCTGAGACACATTATAATCGACGCTCTCTTAAACGCTCATTAAGACAACGTCCCGTCTGCCCTATCTATCTCTTGCCACAGGACAGGGGAATAGAGTATTCTGCAGACATTGATCGCGCC
>JAZHYW010041586.1:0-46829 GCA_037355805.1 Ixodes ricinus
CTCATTTGATATGAACACGCATTCAACAGTATGACTAGGGGTACTAATTTTTCGCTCTCTGATTGAGCGGACTGATATGCACAAATATTCTAAAGCCCCTTATATAAAAATAGTAATAACTCCTATAATATCAAATGAGGTAACTAAATTAACGGTTAGGAGATAACTGTTGGACAGTATTCATTTCGAAAAATATTCTGATGACTTTGGAATAAAATTAAGTCTCAATACCCGACCAGTTTACTTCGAAGCAATCCGCCTCAAAATATAGACGAGATCCTTCATTCCACCACGAAAATCACTGATTGCCTAACGGGTGAAGTATATTGCATGGTGTATCTTAGTTTCAAAACAATTTTCTTACGGGACCATTTTTTCCTATCCTAGACTTGGGACCGCTAGTTCCCGGATCCATTTGTCCCGGAACCATTTGTTCCGGGACCATTAGTTCCAGGACCATTAGTTCCGGGGACCATTTGTTCGTACACCCGGACGAGACACCGCCTCCGCAAATTACTCAACAAGTAAACGCTGTGGCACAAAGTATCTAGCGTCAAGGGGCGCTGGGCGCTTTTTGGGTCATGTGATTGTCTTTTTTGCTAAAAATCATAGGTAAAGAACTTTTTTTTTAGGTGAGCAAGTTTTATGTTAAGCAAAAACTAAGATAAAGTGGAATGTTTGAGTATCAGTAAAGCTATGAGGCGATCGTACCGCGGGCACCTCCGCAGTGTTTTTCTCTCGCACATTATGACCAATTCCAATTTAAAAACATGAGATCGATGCGCCAACAGATATAGTCCAAATTTCAGCAAAATATTATCTGAGTTTCGGTTTCTGGCTTGTTTCGGGCCGGCTCCTTTTTAGAGCGCTGCGGATAACGCGAATTAAATTTTGAGGAAGAAAACGAGAAAGGACGGGTTGTCCCTCCTTTTACTCCAGTCTTGTGCGTAATCCGTTACAAGTAACGAAATTACTTGTAATCCCTTACATTTATCGGTAATTTAGTAACGGAATAATTACATATTTTCTAGAGTAATTTTGGGAAGTAATTCCCTTCTAAATTTTTTACGTAACGGATTCATTGTAAATCGTTAAATTTTTTCAGGACCAGACTGCTCCCCCCCCTCCGCTTCTAAAGAGAAGGTCGTTTTCATTTGTGGTGAAGTTGAGCGCGAGTGACACTGTCACGCGAATTGACCAAGTGCAAAGGAGGCTTGGTACTCTTCAGTTCCGCAAGCCTTTTTTTTTTTGCAACACCAAGCACCAAGCCCTCTGAATCTATTTTTTCTAGACCCTAACAACAATGTCAAAAAACTCCAAATAAGCATTTAGAAAAAGAAAAAAAGGGGGAAAAGACAAGTTATATCCGGGTTTTTTTTGTGTGTTTTTTTTTTTGCGATCGAAGGCGGGGAGGGGAAGACACGAAGTGATTGTATGCCTCTTCGAGAGGCTCAAGGCGCTAAGTGCACAGACAAGAATTAACAATGTCATTCTCGGCGATTGCGACTCAGGACCATTTTTATAATGTTACAATCCTGACAACGTGTTGTAACACGTTGTCTCGTCTCATTCTAGAATCCACTCAAAAGAGATGTGGTAATATGTGAAGGTGTTATTTGCCAAAAGCAGCCTCGTTCTTCGATGCACACTTATCATCTTCTCTAGAAAAGAGGATGTACTATTTTCTGCTTCTTTCACCTTATTCGACCCCTGTTTTAAAAGCTACTTACTTTTTTTGCAGTTCAACATCTAAGGTAGGCCCACTTTATTTGTGAATTCCAGCCATGTGTTATCTGCATTTAAGTTACCCTTTTGTGAGTCAGCTTTTGGCGAGCACATCGAAAATGGTAATAGTCCTCCTTTTCTTCCTGTTTTTACCCCAGCAGCACGCATCTTGTGTCAAGCTGATATTTTTCCAAATAAAACATGATGGTTGCTGCGGAGACTTGATATTCTGGGCTTGATGAGAGAGTGAAACTCGTGAGTGGGGCCATAGCGCGGCTTTCTCTGCCCTTCGCTGCTTGTGGCATCAGGGGACGTCTATCTGGAGAACACCAGAGTAAACTGCAGATTGGTCTCGTGCTCGCGTGCGTTTATGAACGGCATGAAGAAAGGTACAGAAGGCCAACGTGCGTTTACATCTTTGTTTTAACCAACGTTTTAATCATTTGTTGTTATGAGTGTCCTGTTTTTGTTTTTTTTTCTTAATTACTTATCTTTAAATATTGGAAACTTGTTTTTATTCACCAACGTCTCAACCGACGCTCGACCTGTTCAGAACCAAAGGAAGAAGAATATTGAGCCAAACCTTATTTGTTATTTATTTATCACATTACTGTTACCAACTCTACTGAAACCTCGAATAAAAAATTGGGGGTTGTGGGGATATTTATACAGCGTGTAGTTGGTCAGCCATTTAAAGTTGCGACGAGTCACTCGCTGTAGATGAGCAATTTAGCCAGTGCAGTACAACCGCTAGCCTGGGGTCTTTAACGTGCACCACGCAGTAGTGGTACACGACCGCACGCCGGTACGATGCTCATCCAGATCGAAACGGGCAGGGGTGGGGCTCGAGCCCAGGATGCCTGGGTTTTTGCAGCGCGAGCTTTCGCTCCACGCGCGTCGAGCTGGGCGTGCGCTTTAGCCTACTCGGCCACCGATCCCCCCTCTCGAATATCAGGCAACGGCTGCAATGACGAAGCTTTGCTCTATCTTCGAGGTAAATAGTACTTCCATTGCTTCGCTGACAAAGCTCAATGCAGAGCATAAAACATTCGTGAGGCACAACATGGCACTCCCATCCAGTGCCTCAGTTCAAATGGTGTTCAGCGTAGCAGTCGACATATTGAGTGAGAAATAACGCAAAATGTCTGACGAGACTTTCGAGAGTCAGGCGTTGCTCAAAATACTTAAGGCCAATAAATGGAAAAAGTGGCAACAATAAGAACTTGAATAACCTTCTTCCCCTTGTTTCTTAATTGAGGAAAATATTGTTGAAAGTAACGCCACAAAAGTAACGGATCACTTTTGGGGTAACGGTCACTTACTTTTATGGCAGGGAAATTGTAATTGTAATAAATTACAATTTAGCCTTGAGTAATTGTAAATGTAATTCCTTACTATTTTTCGGCAACGTGTACAAGTCTGCTTTCACCTTCTCTTTGTTCCGTCCTTACGGATTACGCTACTCTCATAGTTAATTAGGGGGGGGGGGGGGGGCACTGGATGTGGCTGGGGTAGGCGTAGTTGTATTGCTTTCCGAGGAGTCTCGACCTTTCGTTGTGTTTTGCGAGTTTGTCTTTAGTGAGGAAAAGAAAAAAAAAGGGGGGGGGGGCTCCAAATCTGCGCCTGAGTTGTCGTCGAGCAAATCATAATAAAAATATCCACTAAATAAAAAAAATAAAAAACGGGACACGCGTATGGTCCCATAACATTTCATCGAACACCATTTCATCGAAAAAGTGGTCGTCCCGTACCAAAACTTTCGCCGGTATTTTTAAACAAAAATCCTGCTGGCGGAAAAAAGTTGCTAACAAAAAAAATTATATATATTCGGGGCTGGTGGAGGGGAGGTGGTGGAAACCCTGAATCCATCCACTTCATTACAACTTCCAGGCGTGTCCTCCGTCGTGCCATCTAAGCATCTGTCGCAACCAGGGACAATGAGAAATTACTTTAGTTTGCAAGATTCAATGGTTTCAAAGAAAGAATAAATTTTTAAATATTATTGGCAGAAACTTATGATGCATTCAATGAAACGGCGTTCGGTGAAATGTCCGACCCCAGGTGTGGTTGATCTTCTAGTGCGCAGCAGAGCCTAGATGCCTCGCTTTGTGCAGAAAATGATGACTGAAATCCGGCATCGTCTTTCAGGCACGTGCGATCTTTGTGGTTCAGATATAAAAAGAAAAAAAGGTGCAGGTCGATGCCAAAGCCACGAATCTCGGAAAAAAGCAAATAGAAGAAAATCTCACCCTAAAACCGATCGACGCAGAGGAAAGCTCACTGGCCTCTTGATGAATGCGGAGGAAACTCACCTACGATTTTTGTTTTCGGAAATGGCATTCTTTTGGTATACATGAATAATAGCAACAATCTTTTCCGTTTTTTTTTTGTACCAACTTATGATTTTTGGTGCGGATGGGTATAGACACAATTTGGGGGCTCTCTGTGGTCGTCGGGTGTAATGACTAGAGGCTCTTTCTCATAGAATCCTTACAGAACTCAACGTTGAGGCGATGTCTTCATAGAAACAAATACGTGTCTATCACTTTGGTAATTGTTCCCATCCTGCATAACTGTGGACTTCTGCTTTTTCGTTTCTATTGGTGTCTGTAATATACAAATTTTGTATATTTCTCCCGATGTGTTCCCCACGGGGCCCCCAGAGTAGAGCCGCAAATACTAAATTTAAAAGTTTGATCGTAAAATACTTTGCGTGGATTTATCTCAGCATCTGTCAGCTTTGTGGTGAGCTTTTCTCCGTGAGCTTCTTGGTGTTGCACTGTTCTCCGGCGGAAAAAGTCACATGAAATCCGGCGTTGCGGAGAGGAGCTCACCAGATTTTTGATACATGCGAAGTGAAAGCTCACCTCTACAAACCGATTTAACATTATTTCTTCGCAGCTCTCGATATTTTATTGAACTCTGTTCTATCAAAGATATTTATTTCAATGCCATTTATTTGAACCCAATTTCATCGAAGCCGTTTAATAGAACGCTGTTTTATGGAAAATCATAATTTCTGACCAGATCGTTTCTCGTTTTTGTAAATAGTGTCTTTTCTTTGCATCCAAAGGATAAATATATTGTCACGAATGACAACTGATGAGGCGGTAAATAACTTTAGAAACTAAACGTTTAATCGGGGGAACAAAATAGAAGGTTAGCGTCGCAGGCGTCGATGTAACAACAGGATCGAGACTGACTGCGGCTCGCCAAGTGGAGCCCCTTATGCACACGCATGGGCTTCTGGAACTATCGGCGTAGAAGGCTCGGCAGTAGAATCAGCTAACTTCTCGAAGAAGCAACAGGGTTCTAGAACTTACCAGAACGTAACATTATAGAAACAATAAAAAAGTGTATCCGTTACCAGGCATCGAACCTCGGCCATTTGAGTTGAAGGTAAGCATCGGTAACCGTTAGGCAACGGGAGCGCTGCCTACCTGGCCACACGCGGCAATATTATGCTCCGTTTTCCTTTGCTTCGTAATAAACAATGACCTCTTTCGGTGATGTGGCCTAAGACGGACTTGATACTTTTTGGGAGGTCAGGGGTCGTCGGGTGCCGAGACGGAGGTCCACAATTGTTGCTGTTTGTAGTTCAACTTCGAGGCAATGTCCTGTCTCCATGCAATGATAACTAAAAAAAATGAGTTCCCCCACTTTTTAATTCTTCGCATTCTGCAAAACTGTGGATTCGTCTGCCTCTTCGCCATTTTTCTTAGAACGTAAGCTATTTTTCTGGGACTGAAAGAGAACCCTGGTTTTACAACTATACGAACACACAAAAAGCGCAGAATGAGCGGTGAGCAAAGTGTGGACGTGAGTTTTAAATATAAACACTGCTAGTGCGAACAATGCCGAGATTATTAAATTTTAAATGTTGAATAAATTAATTCGTAAATGAGCTTTTCTCCGCATTCGTCGGTTTCGCAGTGAGCATTTTACCGGCGAGCTTCTTTTTCCAGTGAGATTTTCTTGGCCGCCCAACAGTGACAGCCGACCAAGGGATTTATCGCAGCAAAGACGTGTGAACGGGCCTTTAGATAACGGATGTTCCCTATCGTTTCTTGTTGAAGGTCACCTCGCGGTTTTGTTTGCGGCTCATAGGCCGGGTCAGCCTGGCCACCCCTGTTCTAGGTTAACGTATGTTCGCTTCTCGACACTCAAGTCGCAAACACGACATTGGCACTTCTTATTAGATTACTTCGAAAATGTATTAGCGGACATCAAACATTACTCCTTAGGTTAGTTTCCAAAATAACTACTTTGCGCCACACTAGTATTTTTGATAACAGCCGTTTGAATAAATAAAAAGAACTGTCGCCCATGTGCACCATATACATTTCACTATAACATCTTAATCTTGTCCGAGTTGTGCCAACGCCCGTGCAAGCCATCAATTAATACGTAATTCGATATGTTTACGAAAACACGCAAACATTTATTTTCCCGCCCGGAGAGGAACCTTGGCTCTCGAGTTTGGCGCATTTCCACATACCAAAATGTAGAAAAGAAACGTGAACATTTACCTGTATCCGGTTGGTGATGCGCTACGGAAATGAGACGTCGTTTTGATAGCTTCAAGCAGATAACGAGTATAGACGCTTCACAATTCGCCTCGTTCACAACCTACATTCTTTCTGGAACGAAAGAAAGCAAAAGGCTGGGCGGAGGAAATGGATCAGTATTTTCGTTCAGTAGAGCCCTCTCCGCTCTCAAGCGATTTTTTTTTTTAATTTTAATGGCTTAGTTGTTAAGCAAAACCAACCAGGATCCCGCTCTCCCAGGTATCTAGTTCTGTAAACCAACGCGTAGGTTCAGGCGAGTTTGCGCGCGGCTTGACAAAACGTTTATCTGTTGAGGTTCCGCCTCGACAATCACCAGGGACGTTTCGGACGCAAACGTATCCTTAGGTAATTGGGGAATCGGAGCCCTCACAACGTGGCGCCTCGTGTATTTCGTAGCTATCCGCGTAGTGTTGCGATGCTGAGAGGAAGGCTTGATGTAATCTGCGAAGGTCAGTATATACTCCCTTTCACATTGGGAAAGGGAGTATACACGAAACGACTAGTCGAGGCAGGCATGACAGGTTGTAGCAGAGACTACGGTGGCCGTGAAAAAGAAGGGCGAAGCTTTTGCTTTTTATGCTATGAACCCAAACGAAAATGCCCGTCTTGTAAACTTTTTGTAAAGCATAATAACTCATTAGATGGGTTGTTCCTTAAACTTAAAAATATGCAGCAGCTACAACATACCCCAAAGGTTTAACAACAAAGATCGAAGCTGTCAATCAATATCTTAGCCAGTTAGACGAGTTGCCTCGCACGTCCCTCCATGACGTATAGCAGCAACTCCGTGACGTATAATACCAACTTTGTGGCGCGCGATTTAAAACGGACGAAATTGCCGCAAACTAAAATCAGTCTCGCGCTAAACATATTGCTGTAAAAAAAATGAAAGCAGTTTACAGCTCCCTGTAACGCCGAATTAGAGCACAGTTCTTGAGGAGGAGGGAAAGGTACTGGAGAGGAGTCTATGCGCCCTCCCCTCCACACCTCCTCCATCCTGTCTGCTGCTCCTCCCTCCAAGCGGAGTCGCCGTCGCCTCACGAGGGTCATGTGACCTGACGGGGGTCACGTGACGTTACCGGGGTCACAGACGTCACCGGGTCACCTGACCGCGTGAGGTTACGTAGAAGATGACGTCATCGTCATCATCACTGATGACGACATCAGTGACGTCACCAGTGACGTCACGCGTCCCATAATGCACGGCGCTGTTACGCCCACGACGACGCCGCTCATGCCGGAAACGGGCGCCTCCAGAGCTGCGCTCTAAAAAATGCCTTGTCAAGAAAAAAATTGTTTTGTGACATGTTTGTCCAAATTAAACTGTTTAAAAACACTTTTTTTTACTTTGCAAAGTTACCCTTTAAAGGGGCACTGACACCCCAAGGGTCGTGTTTTTTTATTGTGTAAAACGATGCAAATTGTAGTCATGAACACGCAAAAAAACGCATCGCGAAAATAAAATTTCTAACGCGCGCTCGCGCCTTCTGATTTTTGGCGTTTTCATCTCCCGCCCCTCACATCCTCGCTTCTTTTGATTCGTGACGTCAAAAACTCGAAATTTAAAAGCTTTGTAGGCGACATTTCTATAACATTTAATAACGGCAATCGTAAAACATGTTTTTTTAACGCAATTGCGAACGTACTACGGCCCTTCTTTTTGAAATACAAAAAAAATCGGATTCCGGTTTGATGTCGCCTTCTGGAATTATATCCTCCCTCGGAAAACATGCCGCCTGGGCAGGCGGCACCGCTCGCACGGAATAAAACCGGTTTTTCTCGGTCCGCCGGCGCTTCTCATGTTCCGCTCCTTCCCTCCTCGCTTTGGGTCACGGTGGCAACAGCACGGAGTCGTGAAAGAAAGTCGACTCGCAAGAGACACCGCAATATTTGACGTCAACGCACCGGCGCGGATGGCGCGGAACTTCGAACTCGGCATTTGGAAATAGTTGTTTCACTTCACAAATACTGTTTGGAATTTTGAGGCTACGGTCCCGGCATCGTTTTTAATCGTTCCGGATAAAAAGAAAATATAATTTTGATGTGTCAGTGCCGCTTTAAGAAAACATTTCAATCCATTTCGTGAAGGGGTTGGTCACTATACGAGCAAATATTGATTGCCGCGTGGGCTGTGCGGAAAGGGACCGAAAACGTCACAGGCAAGTTACTCCCAGGGATACTTGCTCTCAACTGACTTCATTAAACCTCGTGGTTGGCCACCTCGCGGTTTCGCCTTTGACATGTCGTGTAGCTACGTCTCTACCCCATTACACCTTGCCTCACTCGTGGCCACGTTGCAATTTGGGATCACTTTTCGTAAGTTTTGCTCCCACTGCTGTGGCCTGCCGAGGCGAGATCATGCATGCATCCTATAAATGACTTACGGAGTTTACGAGGTATTATAGTACGAATCGGCGGGCCCCAAGGCCCGTCCTCCCACCTGGGGGATGTACCGCAGCAGGATGCAATCACTGTTCAGCAGGTATGACTCCGAAGTCTCTGGGACTACCGGTGTCGGCTGCGCTTTCTCCCCTCTTCCAGCTGGTGTATCTCTTTCTGACAAAGTCCATTGAGTGAGCTAGGCCGCCGGAGCTCCTCTTTGCTCACCAGATTTTCCCTTCTCGAATCCGGTGTGACAGCCGCCGGATCGGCCAGTGCCACAAAGTCGGGATCCACCCTCCTCGCCTGCTCGAGAAGCAGAACATGGGACAACGCATACGCAACGTGGTTAGTCACTTTACGCTTCTACTCTATGGTGTACTTCTAGCGCTGCAGCGAAAGGGTCCATCGAGCGAGCCGTCCTGCGGGGTTTGGAAACCTTCGAGCCATGAGGGAGCCACCTGGTCAGCTTGATTGCACATTGAAACGCCGTCAAGGTACATGTCAAACTTCTTAAGCGTGAAAATAATCGCAAGACAGTCTTTTTCGGGTTGTCGAGTAGTTTTGCTCCGCCCGGGTATCTCAGTCAGTAGAGAACGATACTCTTAATCTCAGGGTCGTGGGTTCGGGCCCCACGTTAGGCGCTACTGTGGGATTTCCCCGCTGCTGCCCGTCTCGGAGAATGACTCAACACACCGGATCAACAACACGTAGACATTTAATGACCGTTAAAGGGATGGTGAACCGAAATTTGGATTTCAAAAAAGCAATGCAGGAGATGTAGGCGTGTCGCTACAATCTCTACAACACTAATTGTAAGGCGATATCTCGAATCGACGGTCGTATTCTTGGAAAAAGAGGTCGAGATTGAACCAGGCCGACGAGGCGCGTGACATAGGGATATCTCTGTTTCTCCTTTCTTCGCTTCGCTCCTTCAAGGCGGCGAGGCGGAGAAGACGCGAGGTCGTTCCATCTCCTTCTCGGAAAAACATGACGTAAACATTTCTGTAAATGCGCTCTCTTTTTTTGAAAAATACGGTCATCCGTTCGAGATATCGATGTATAAGTGATGTTTTGGTGCTTGTAGTACCCCGTTGCACGCTTTTGCCGCGTGTTTTGTAGGAGTCCAGATTTCGGTACAGCATCCCTTTGACGCCCGCGCCGCGATCCCAAGCGGCCGTCACAGCGCATAGGCTCCGATGGCCTTTTATTAGTGGCGGAGCGCCGCTCGCGTAGCCAATTGCCCTTGGCCTTTTCGCGGTGGAAATAACCACTGACGATTTGGCAGGCGGACAACCTGAGCAGTGTGGATAGTATAAACTACATTTTATAATTCATTGTGTATACATCTAAAAGAATCATGATCACTAGTGATCAATTCGAGAAAACAACGTCCAGATATGCAACAGTTTCCCTTCATTTTCATATGCTTTGCCAGAAATACAGAGAGAAAAAAATCCTTTTGTGGAGATCTTGAAAAACATAAACAAAATCTCGAATAAGCTTAACATCGCTATATTCGTAGGACTCCCTCGAGAATCTTTAAGATCTTCGTCATCGCTTCTAGCCCTTATAAAGGAATGGAAATGTAGAAGGTGCAATTCTAATGTGCAAGTCACTTTTGTAGTATTTAACACCGTGAAAGGTATTTGGAAAAAAATTTGGTTGTCGTGTTATGCCATACTTATAAAACAAAAACAATAACACAAATTTGATGACAAACCGAACAGAAATGACGGAAAATGTATACAAACCTGGTTTTTGGTTCGAACAAATTACTCTCTTGTAAAGGCGTTAAGGAGGAGGAATAAACGTCTTTATTTGCCTGCAGAGCTAGGTCAAGCCTAGCCGGTGCGGCCCACACCATCCGACGCCCCAGCGCAGGGGTCCGAGGTCGGACCTGCCTGCGCAGTAGACGCCGGGCCTGCTGGACGACCGCTACCTGGAGGTCCAGGCTACTAGCCATCACCCCGGCTTTGATGTCCGGCGGAAGCCCACTCGACGTGGCCGCCTCCGCCGGCCGAGTTTCACAGTCCCACAACACGTGCTCCGCAGTTGCCCGCGCACCACACAGCACGCACTTATCACTTGAGTACACCTCAGGCGCCACATAGCGCCCCACCACAGGAGTAAACACGCACTCCACCTGCAACTGCCGCAACAGCACGGCATCCTCCCTAACCAAATCCCCGTGGGGCGGCGGGAACACCCGCCGGTCCTCCCTCCTGGTCCTTAGCACTTCCCCAAAGCCGCTGGGCGAATACTCCGCGGCGCCCCCGAAGGCCCGGCCAAGCAGTTCTCGGGCCCTTCGGTCAGCATCCACGTTGCCCGCTTCGTGAGCGGGGCACCACACAATGTCCACCGCGTCCGTCGGACGCAGCAGCCTCTTGGCCACCACCCCAACGCGTCCACGCGCAAAGTTCCTTATCGCACTCATAGAGTCACTCATGACCACTTTGGTCCCTGGCAGGGAGGCCGCCAAACTAATGGCCGTCTCCTCCACCTCACAAATATTACTAGTTCTAACACTCACAGCGGAGAGCACCTCCCCGCTTCCCGCCTTCACAGCCACAGCCACCCCCACTACCCCTCGAAGGGCAGCGTCAACGTATACAGTACTATCTTGTCGCCCGTACAACCTGAAGAGGGCCTGCGCTCTGGCCTCCCTTCGTCCCTTATCACGCACAGGATGCATGTGCCTCGGCACAGGCCTAACCCTGACATTTTTCATCACCTCTCCCGTCAGTCCCCCGCCGTCAGACGCATCCTCCGCCAGCAGACCGACACGCCTCAAAACCCCCTGCCAGCCGCAGTGCGCTCCAGCCTTTGAATCTGCGAAGCCCTGTGCGCCTCGATAATCTCCCCTATCGTATTGTGCACACCCAACATCTCCAGCTTCTTCGTGCTAGTGAAGGCATACAGCCCCAACGCAGATTTGTAGGCCCTGCGCACCATGGCATCCAGCTTGTTCTTCTCCCCCGCCCTCCAGCGAAGGTAGGGCGCCACGTACATGATGTGACTCAATACAAAAGCCTGAACCATCCTCATCACACCGGCCTCGCGGATACCCTTCCTCCTGCTGGTCACCCTCTGGATCATGCGCAGAGCAGACGCTACCTTACCCTGAATTTTCCCGAGCATGACCGAATTACCCGCCTTCTCCTGAACAAATAGCCCCAGAACCCGCAAAGCGTCCACCCTCGGGACGGGTCCCCCGCCGGCGATCAGCCGCATCTCATCCCATCTACAACGCCCAGCATAACACACGAGCAACTCCGACTTTTCGGGAGCACACTCCAACCCCGAACCCATCAGCGCCTCCTCAATAATCTCGATCCCTCGCTGCAGCGTACCCTGCACCACCTCCTTCCTCCGATTGGTGCACCACAGCGTAAGATCATCCGCATATATAGAGTGCGGAATCCCCTCCTCACAGAGACCGCGGGCGGCCCCCACCATCACTAAATTGAACAGGACCGGAGAGATGACGGAGCCCTGTGGGGTGCCGACACTACCCAGCTCCCCCTCACCAACATCCAAGTCCCCCGCCAGCAGCCGAGCCGTCCGGCCCGACAGGAAGTCCTTAACGTAGTTATAGCTCCGTCTGCCGAGCCCCGCATCCGCCACGCCGCGAAGGATGGCGGAATGCCGGACTCTATCAAACGCGCTGCGCAAGTCCAGACCCAGAACCGCGCCCGGCCGCCTCGGCTCAATCACCTCGTGGTACAACACCAACATCGCGTCCTGCGCCCCCAGGCCCTCCCGGAACCCGAACATCGAGCTCGGGAAGACCCCCTTGTCCTCCAAAAAGGATTGCCACCTCCGCAGTATCATGTGCTCCAGAACCTTCCCCACACAGGAAGTGAGCGAGATCGGCCTAAGGTTTTGGAGCCCCGGTGGCTTCCCACGCTTCGGAATAAGAACCATCTTGGCTTTCTTCCATTCCGCAGGCAGCTTCCCTTCCCTCCAGCACCTGTTGAAGAAATCAAGCAGGGCCTCCAAACACTCCTCAGACAAGTTACCAAGCATCTTATTATCCACCCGGTCCAGCCCGGGCGCCGACCTCCGATTAATCCGCAGCAAGGCAGCCCTAACCTCCCACAGCTCGAAATCCTTATCCAACTCGGCATTGTCAACCCCCGTGTACTCCGGGTGGACCTCCCTGCCGCAACTCGGAAGGAACGTATCCAACAACTGCCTTCTAACCCCTTCCTCACCAAGCTCCCTGACAGCCCGACCGATAACCTCCCCATTCTCCTACACTGGAAGCTCCTCGTCCTGGACTCGTCCAGCAGGTGCCGCAGCAGCTTCCACGTGTCTCCACTATGCATCTTGCCCTCCGCCCTGTTGCACACATCGTCCCACTGCTGCCTGGACAGGGCCTCACAGTGCCTCCGAATATCTTCATTCAACTGCGCCACCCGCTTCCGCAGCGCGCGGTTGTTCTTCCGCTCCCGCCAACGGCTCCGCAGAGAGTCCCGGGCTTCGACAAGCGCACCTAACCTGCTATCCACCAGCCCCACATCCTCCGACTCCACCACCACGGGCCGCTCAGCCGACCTGGCAGCGTCCACCAAACTCGCGGACCATTCCCCCAAATCGCTTATCTCCCCCTCCGGACCCAGCCGCCTGAAGGCATCCCAGTTCACCAACCCCTGGGGTCTAAACTCCTTCCTCCGAACCGCCAGAGGAACCGAGAGCTCCACTAAACGGTGATCGCTACCCAGATCCTCCAGCGCGTTCCGCCACTCCGCCCCGGGAGCGTCCACGAAGGCTAGGTCCGGGGTGGTATCCCTCTCAATCGCGTTCCGCGCGGGCCGCGTCGGCACCCCCGGATCCGTGACGAGGATCAGCCCCACCTCCTCCGCGTCTTGGAACAAATTCCTCCCCTTGACCGTGGTAGCCGCGTGGCCCAAGAACTCGTGCCTAGCGTTAAAGTCCCCGGAAACGACTAAGCCCCTGCCATCGGCCCAACGCGCACATCCATGCAGCAGATTCCTGAACCTCTGTCTGCCGAAACGCGGATTACTGTACACGTTGCACAGACAGACCCCCAATCCACCCACTAACACTTCGGTCAACACCCTCTCGACGTTCTCGTCCCCCTTAAGCTCGTGCACTAGGACCGGAAGACTCCGCCGCACGAACGTGCAGACCCCCCTGCGGCGGCC
Organism: Ixodes ricinus; assembly: GCA_037355805.1. Classification (NCBI taxonomy): domain Eukaryota; kingdom Metazoa; phylum Arthropoda; class Arachnida; order Ixodida; family Ixodidae; genus Ixodes; species Ixodes ricinus. The sequence goes on from JAZHYW010041586.1 coordinate 13,844, forward strand.
CGCAGGACCCCCACTAGACCGGTACGTGACGTAGCCGGGGAGACTCACATCCTCCTGTACCACCTCCTGAACCATTATCACATCCGGCTTAATCCCCCTACCCCTAATGTACTGCTGTAGCCTGGCCCTCTTACTCCTAAAACCGTTACAGTTCCAGACCCAGATATTTAAGGTTGATGCCATTGTCCCTCTGAATTTCGCTGTAAAGTACCCTGCATCACCGTTAGCACCTTCATGATCGAATCCATTTTCTCGTTAAGCTGTGTCACCCCGTCTTCCACCAGACCGACACGGCCCTCAATCTCCTCAAACCTGTCCTCAACACCCTCCCCCTACGTCTACGAGCCTCCACATTCTTGCGCTTGGCGGGAGGGGCGGAGTCCTCCGGTCCCGAGGGAGGAGCCGAACTGTCCAGCCGACGAACCAAGCCCTCGACCAGTGCCTTCAGCTCCTCCACGGTCTTCTCTAACTTCTTGTTCTCCCTTCTCAGCTCCACGACCTCAGCAGCTTGCCTACGATTCTCCTCACGCAATTTAGCAACCTCCCCCGATCAGACTGCACCGCCTGGGCCCACGAGACCTGGCCACTTGTGCTCCTGCTGCGACTACGTGCCGCCGGCCTCTCAGACTCGCGCGACCTCGAGCGAGACCTCTCCAGCCTAGGGTATTCTTCCGCAGAACCCCGCGGGGGAGGAGACGGCCGATCCCCGGACAGACCCCGCTCTGCTCTCTCCCACAGCCGCCTACGAACGATGTACGGCGTACGAAACCGATTCTTACACACCTTATCCCCGGTAACATGCGGACCCCCACACAAGCCACATCTGGGACTACACGCATGTCCCGGGTCCGGAGTTCCGCCACATCCCAAGCACCGTCTGACGCCGGGGGTTGGGCACACATCAGTTCGATGACCGACACGGCCACACGTCTTGCACACCTCATAGTGCTTCCTGTACAGGGAGCATCGCAACACACTCCCGCCGTAGAACACCTGATGCGGCACTACGTCACCCCCAAAAATCACCACGACCGTTGCCGAAGAGCCGATACGCTCCGCCGCTCGCACCGTCGGGTTCCTGGGCCCGATGAGAAGTCGCTCAATCTCCTCCGCCGTATGGTGCACCGGGACGCCACGGATCACCCCTTGACGGTGTCAAAGGGAGCCGTGACGTAAGCCCGCACTTCGTAGGACCTCCCCGCCACGCAGATACACGTCACCGCAGCATACCTGACCGCCCTGGCGTCGCTCCCCGTACTGATGACCACCACATTTTGCTGCACGTTCGGGCACTGCGTATCCAACGAGGCCTCCTCCTCCGAGATCCCAGCCGCCGCCCGGATTGCGGCCGCCACGACGACGATCGACGTCTTCCTCAAATCCAGGCCACCTCGCGGCCTCACCACCACCTTGTTCTCGCCCTCCAGTCCCACTCTCGGCATCCTCCCCATGCGCTCGACCTTCTCGATGACCTTCCGGGCCACGTAGGAACTAGGCCTGGGCTCCTTCTCCACCTGAGTACCCCCGCGTGCCCGAGCGCGCATCCAGCCTGCACAAAAATCAGGGTCGACATCCTCCCCGACCATCGAGACGACCGTCGGACCGCCATTCTTGGCTACATCCACCGTAGAACCGTCGAGAGGATCCTCCATGTCGACGTGCTCGAGTTAGGCCTAGCGGCCCCACCCGGCCGGCGAACACGCAAACTCCCACAAAATCGCCAAAAATCGACACTCACTCACTGCCGATACCTCCCCGTGACCGGGAAGACTTGCTCGTTCGATTGGCACCGAAAATTCCGAGGTGTCGATGATTTGGACGCAATAAATCAATCAGCAACACGGGGCCGATGCGAAGCACGTCTTCCGTAGGTAACAGCAGACAGCGCCCCTGTAAAGGCGTTAACAATGATTTATTAAACCCTTTTAAAAGTGCGCGCCATCTACTAGCTCCTGGCCCAAGTATCCGAATCCGCCATAGTTTGGGCAGGCACTCTGAGCACTTTTTGAACTCGAAGACTCGGTCAGCGTTCGGAGTCAACTCGGCTCAGCTCGTATCAAAGGCCGTGTGCTGCGTCAGCATTCGATGAGGACTTGGATCCAATCCCACGCCTCGTGCCCAACAAATCGCGACCTCCAATGTTGATTGATGTGGTTTTGAAAAAAATGGTCTAATGAGGGTTTTGAAAACTCGAGCCTAAGACATAATCAGCAAAGGCCTCGCTTTTAATCTTAAAGCTTTCATTCATAACGGACCTTTCTTTCAGGTAAGCTCCTGCCTAGGCGTACACTATATCCGAAGGCATCGCTTCCCGCTGTCGCCCTTTCCGGAAGACATCGTCCAGCACGACAAACACATTCTGCACCTATATTTGCGCGTGTTTAGTCTTTTTTCTACGATCTGTTAATTACTGTTTGGTAGCGGTAGAATGGGGTGTAAAACGTGATAAAACCGATACGACGGTACCATATGCTAATGTATTCTGACGGGCGGAGACACGTTGGTCTGGCCTTTATATGTAGTTCACAAAAAACTCCCCGGGCGGAGCTATCGTTACTTAAAAAAGGTCAAGTTGTAAAAAGTTAGCTTGAGAATGAAGGAAATTGGTAGCAGCAGTTCTTTTTCACTTTTTGATTTGAAAAGTTCCAACGCACTCACAAAGACGTTATTCAGCTGCAACGTATACAGCAGCCCTCGGGACCTAAAGTTTAGTCCAGACTGAAAATAGATTGTTTCAAGCCGACTCAGAGGAAAAAAAATCAGCCGAAATAGACTAAAGCTTGTTTCCACTTTCTATCCCTAGCATAACTGTGAAATGTAAACAAAAGTTAAAAGAAACCTAAATTAGCTTGAGTTGGTTAAATTTGCAAAGCGACGCTTTGAGTATGAGCCGAAAGCAGTCCGCCTCGATTTCTCGTTCCTTAGGGCATAGAGTCAATGTTCAGTTGGTCCTTTCGCAATTTTTTTTTTTTGCGTGACCGTCGACGTTGATTAATGGCAGTGTCAGTCGCAGTGTTTTCCGAGTAAGACGACGCAAGAGTCTCTGTAAATTGCCCGGCAAAAAAATCTGGCATAGAGGAAAGTGAGGAAGAATGACGAGGTAAGACGCCCCTTGAACCGTAAGTTGTTTGGTGTGTCGGAAGTGGAACTTGTGCCAAATTAGAAAGTCAGCACGGGACTCTGCGTTTTTCGTGATAATGAATCATTGTGTTCGTAGGCATGTTTGCGAGGACCACGCTGCGTAGTCACGTTTTTTGGCCGTTATAGTTATTTAAGGTGGAGTTTTGTAGAGCTGAGAGGTAAGATGAATGAAATAAGGTAGGGATTATAAAATATATGGGCCGTTATGTATGCGTAATATGAGACAGTTGTCACTTTTATTTCCCCGAGGGTAAGTTGCTTGAAAGCAAACCTGTGTTTTGCTTAAACGTGTAAAAATGAAAGTACCTTTCCCTGTCTACGTTAATAATAAAATTGAAGGTAACAAAGTCGAAAAAAAAGTGGTTCAAGTACGAACATAATCAAAACAAGAAACAGCGCAAAATAAACACACAAAGGACGAGTAAAAGAAACGCACGGACAGAGCGCTTTGTCCGGGCACTTTTTTCACTCGTCCTATGTTAATTTTTTGCGTTGTTTACACTTTTGAAGTTAATCAACCAACTCTCCCAACTTACCGCCTTATTATGATCATAATGTTGTTTCATAAGTGCTAGAACAACCTTGGATGCGTGTTATACCAACATCTTAGGAATAGAAAAAAACAATGGGCGGTTCCACAATTTTTTTACATCGCGAAAATCATTTTTATACTAAAGCTAAACCGCGCAACAACAACAAAAATATAGTCTTAGCCGTGTTAAGCAAGTTCTCACTTATTAGTCCTGCCAGCGTCGGCGGCGTGGGTTAACATAACCCACCCCGACGTGTGGTCCCGGTGGCTCCCGACAGGAGTGTGAATTAAGGGCGCCGAGTTAGAAGCCAATGTACGTACAAGCCACCCAACATTCTGAACACAACCACTCAGAAGCATCAACCACAAATATTATCATGTACACAAACTGGCGAGTGGCCTCCTCGGAATGCCGCCACAGATCCAAGTCGACCAGCGACAGCGTGCACAAAATGGTATGGCATCGCGTGCCGTCTGCATTCCAAACGCCGCACTCAACTCGGTGTCACCTGGGTGCCCGCCCACTCGGATATTCGGAGAAACGAATGGGCCCACAGCGAGGCGCGTGCAGCACTAACCAAACCTTCCCCGCCAATCGTACCTACCATCTACAGCGGGACCCATTTCGATACTTCGGAACCTGACGACACTCAACTGGACCTCACTGAAAGAGCCGCGCTCGCCAAGCTGGAGCGAAAGAAAATACTCCGGAACCTGAGGACTGCGGCCTCCCTTTTCTACAGGAACAAAAGAATGATACCTTCTATGCCAACAGGAGTGAGCCGCAAGGCCCAGACTCTCGGCCGCCGTACCGCCACGAACACCCTTATGCTGTCGGCCCTGCGCAACCGCATATTTCAAGATGACCCGCACCAGGGCTACTGTACAGCATACAACACCGTTGCGACGACGCAACAATTTATCTGGGAGTGCCCCGATCACGCTGCGGCTCGCTTTGAGGCCTTGGCTAACATCCCGGTAGCAGACCAACCTAACACCTTTGAGGACTTGGTGATCCCACAGGACTAGCCGCAAAGTACAACGCGGCTCCTGTGGAACCAACTCCACAGATTCTTCTACGCTGACGGCGGACCTGCCCAGAAGGCCATCGCTGAGTGCGAACTTCCTTTAATAGTCCCATCGCACCGTCGCGGTATGGAACGTTTGACGATGTTTGTCAGCGTTGCATTCTGAAACGGCCGTTGGCCGCTCTCAGGCGCAAGTGTATGCATGCTTTTTTTGGCGTTGCGGATGTCTTGAAGCAAGAGCAGCCATGCATGGCATTATAATGAAGGTGTTTTATCAGCTCAATTCACGACGATGCAGATTACACTGGCTGTAACACACTATGTAGAAAAAGGTATCTTAAAAAGTAAAACAAGGGGTAATCTGTGCAATGTAGCTACTTAAACCGGCAGTAATTCTTTAGGATATTGCTTAGGGGAGGGGAGGGGGGCTTAAGGACGCTGAATGTGATTGGCTTTCAATGAACCATAGAGGGGCGCCAAGCGAGATACCAGAGCACGCTCAAAATTACAGGTGGACACTTAAGCCACGCCTTTAGGAGTGGAACGCGAGAGCTAAACATATAAACTCTTCTCGTTGCCAAGCCGTGCAAGTGAGTCTGCGTGGCCAACAATAAAAAAAGAAAAATGTGTTTGCTTGACTTATACTGCATCTCATGAGTTGCGTGTAGCAGAGGCAAAAGCGGGTAGCGAATAGCTCCCGCCGTGCTGTCTGTCTAGGGGTGAACGGAGGGTGGCCTTTAGGTAGCAAAGCTGCAGGGCTGGATTTTCAGCGCCATATAAAGTCATGTGACGCGAGGCACATATCGCACACAAGTGCTACCTCAGCGTTTGGCCGGTGTTGTTCAGTCGCGCGTTGTTCGGCCAAACATAAGTAAATTCCACCACGTGCGCTGCGCAAGAAATTAACTAAAATAAAAAAATAAATCAAAACGTGCGCATTAAAGTCAAGCCTGAATTGGCGAGCTGGGCTTTTCTGGTCGCTTCAGACAAAAACCGATTGTCCTACCCGAAAAAAAAAATGGTTATCAAGTATACTGTCTTCATTTCTGGTGGCTGGATTTCTAATTATTGCATCGCTCTTTCAAAATCTCTCCACTCGGGCACCATCCCTGAGGCATGAGTGGAGTGCTTTTGCCGGCCCCACTCAACTTCGAATATCTCGGGAAACAACTGACCAAACGAGTCTTTGCACCCGAGGTAGGCGCCGCAGCAATTCATAGGAGCGAATACAATTCAAACAGACCCCACAAAGCGTGCGGCGAAGGACCGAAAAATTAACGAGGAAGACAAAGAAGCAACGACAATAATCTACAACAACAGTAACGAAGAAATTCAGAGGCGTTAGAAAGGCGCATGGTCGATCGTAAATAAAACATGGAAGTCTCGCTGAAGAGGATCATTGTAGATTTGGGAGGCAGCTCCTTCTCGACTTATCCGGCAACTTTTTGAGGAGGGGTATAAAAAGTAAAATGAAATATTTCCCTGCCCAAGCATTCTTAACTGTTTCCTATGCCTTTGCCATCTCTCCCTTCTTTCGTTCGCTCTTCCAGATGATACGAGTCCTTTTGTTCCCACTTCTTTTCGGTTCCCACGCTTATTTTTAACTTTGGTCCCACTTTCGTCAGCACCGGAGCGCCAGATTCGATTTGTTTCGTGGACATTGGGATTCGAGCTTCACGGAGATTCCGCTCGCCAGGGAAAGGGAGCTGCATCTCACCGCGTCTTTCTGAAGCTAACGGTCCGCAGAGTGCCCCTATTACGCCCGGGCCTTAGAGCTCCTTTTTACTGTAATGTTCAGCACTGTCTTACAAAACGGACAAACATTCTTTTATTTTTTAGTGCGTTCTTAGTTTTTTATTGTCCGCACTCTAAGAATACGGAAGAAAAAAAGGAAGCGGTACCTGTCACAATATCCGGCAACGTTCGCAGAATGCTGTTCGGACAGGGAAGGTCCAGTACTCACACTTCCAAGAAAAACGTAAAATATGAACGTGTCCAAGACACATACGGTAATACGGAGCCCCTTAATATGGGTACTACGTTATATAGGCAGACGTTTAGGGTACAAAGTGGATAGATACAAGCGTTTTTCATATAGTTATTACGAACGACTCATATATTGACCGACATTTGGGGGAAAGGAGGTGTCCATATTAACGCGACATTGCCGTACAAGAGCATACTCGTACGAGATGGTGTATCAGTTATGCCACCGCGCCGTCCACGACAGAGACGGTTGGCAGAAAGAAGAGACACAAAATATAACGGCACGAGGCACAAGGTTCGGTGATCGGTATGCGCGGCGACACCATCGAGCGGCGTCTTCAACGGTTTCGTTGTCCATAAAATATGCCAGTACCAGTCTGGTGATCTCCACGTAACATACCTATTGCTGAATTTCCGAAGAACACAAGGGAATGCTGAGAATACAGGCCTGCGCCCCGACCACGCTCGCCCTCCCCCGTATAAAGGATTCGATGTAAATAACCAAAATCAGGCATTGACGAAGGGGCTTGCAAGATGCCACTTGGTTTAGGCTTTTGCTTGAGAACTGCTGCAGACGCCAGGACGTGCGGCGCGTAGACCTGCATTCCCTGCATTCCCTTTGATGCTTGGGTAATTTAGCAATAGGCCTATCCCTGATCATATGTGGCGAGACCAGATATTTTTTACAATAGTAAAATGACGTAGATTTTCCTAAATACGACTTAAATAAATTCTATTTTTGTTTCCGTTTTTAACGAGTAGAATATATGTAGCTGCACGTGAAAGGGCCATGAAAAGAAAAAGAAAACAGCAAACAAAATACAACGGCCACTCCTTCCTATAGATATCCTAGGATGTCGGTTCCGGTGAATTGGGAGACTAGGTTTGTCAAGGAAGAGCAAGATATAAATTAGAGCAACCTTGAACCAATAGGCTAGTCAAGACCGGACTGACCGCAACATGTTGTTCGGTACGGACATCAGCACCAATTAGATCGGTCTGTAGCGAGAGGTCCCCCGCGGCTTGCCCCGCTCACTTTTACACTTCTGTGAGCTAATATTAGCTGTCCAATTACTGCGTTCATTAGCGACACGTTTGCTAGCGGCTAGCACTGCCGCCGCAGGTTTGCTCGTTGAATGGTCCGCAATGAAAGGTTATCGCGTCGGAGCCGTTAGCTGCTCGAGATGTTTTCTGAACCGCACGCGGTGCACAAAGCTCAGTTAGGTATGATTTGACCGTGTTTACGTGCTACGTATTTTTTTCATTTATCCGAAAGAATTTGGACCGGCTCTTTTAAGGGGAGTTTTTCGTATGACCGGTTCACAATGGAGCTTACGAGGAGTTTGAAATGAACAACTAATTTAATTTTCACTAACAATTCTGCCTATCTTACGAATGATATTGTTTGCCTAAACAAATTTGTAGTGGTAACTGGTTCAAGGGAACTTGTGCTGTATGTGTTTTTGTTTCACGAAAATGTCGATAATTGCCACAGTGCTAAAACATCTTCGCTTCTGTTTTTCTGATTTAACTTTTTGCCCCTTTTTCAGCGCTAAATTTTGCGAACGTCAAACTCCGGAATCCTGAAATTGTAGTAAGAAATGTAAAACCCTGACAATCAAAAGTTATATTTGATTGGTTACCAAAGAAAAAACGGTAACAAAAATCCGTAATTTTTTTAATTTTTTGCGACTGTTAATTTTTTATTTTTTGTTACGGAGAATAGATGACTGGGTTTCAAAATGCTGCCTTATTCGATGTGACTGGTTCGTCATCTAATATGCAGTAAATGACAGCTCAAGAAACGTCGTGTGGGGCGAGTAGTCCTGAAAGTTTTATTAACACTCTACGGCCGATGAGGATTCGGCATTTGCCGAGAAGAACGGCGAAGGAAGAATCAGAAGGCGAGCACGCGTGAACATAGTGAGCTCCACTTCCGCCCTTTCGTGTTCATGCAAGAGAAGTGTCCGCCGGGCTTTTAGCTCACATCCTCTTAAAATATGTCATTGTAGCAGTACATGATGTGTAGATATATCACCACGTATGACTACCCTACAACGCCGAAGGAGCGGTGATCGCGAAAGTGGACGAAGCGACATGATCTTCTGTGTGCGATCGGCGGGCAAGTCGCTTCGACGGGCGATTCAGAGGCTGGTGGAACGTTTCGTTGGGTCATGCCCACCGTCTTTGGCTCCATTTAAAGCGCATAATTGACGCGATTAACACTTTATTTCTTTTATTCATGGCTTCCCTCCTTTTTTCATTGTGATTCCAGCGCATTTGTTTAAGACTTACTCTCGTCTCCTTATCTGATTACGAATAGACAATAAGTGATACTAATTTTTACGTGAGATAAAAAAGAATTCACAATCTACGTCTATAAACCACGCGACCAAAAGCAGTTCTTTTCTCTCCAACGCACCATTTCGGCACACTTCCTTAATCAGAATTATCAAAAATATAGCGTAACAGTAATGACACGAGTGTATCGTTTGCCTGTCTGTTTGCCCCAATTGCGCGCTTTTTCGTCGCAAAACAAAAATGATAGACGGCGTCTGAAGAAACAAACTGTCCCACAGCCCCGATTCTTTTTGGCTTTTTCATTTCTGTCTTTTCTTTTATACAGCAGCGCAGCGGAGACATCACTCACACTGCGATGTTTGCTCGGGTCTAACCCAGATAGAGATATCACGATGACATTCAAAGTAAGCGATGCGACGAGTCGCTAGACTCCGTTTCGCGTTTAGTCCGACAACAGTCAACTGTGAACTCTCAGACGGTGACAATCCGGCAACACCAAACGTGAATCATCACGGCGCTCTTCGTCGCCTTTGTGCATTCGTATTTCGCTCGCTAAAGCATTCACGCGTAGAAAAAGGAGCCCACGATATCAGGGCGAATTTACAGGGTGTGGTTGGTTTTAGACGGTGATATAACAAAGGACGAGCGCCACGGAGGTACACTTTTGGCGATGCTGGATGGGCCCATTGTGTCGTACCGTACGGAGTATAATTGTTTCCCCACTCGTTTATGCTGTTCGCCAATCTCGCAGTATTGATTCGAACCGACAACGAAAGCATGAATGACACGCAGACTGGGTTGACAAACTTTGCTTAGTGTGCAGTAAAGTTAGACGTTTAAACGAGGACGCGACGATGAATAATACACGAATAAGCCGACCGCGCTTTATACGGGGACTAAGTCGATTAATGCACTACATTGAAATTGTATAGAGTGTCCCAACTCACCAGGTGCTTTCAAAATGAATCGATTAAAATCGACGCTTGCACGTTGCAATCTATACTTTTCGTCAAAGGTGTAATTTAGAGGTCAGGTTTTTCTTGTAAAATTACAAAGCGTAGCTCTTTTTTGTAGAAACATAGGGCCAAGAAACTTGCCAGGGTCAACGACCGAGTCGAGTTGCGGGGCGCGTTAGGCGCTCGTATTGATACATGGCGCTACCTCCTTATCCAGACTGCTCGCAACCACCGTGGTTTATAAATTAACATAATCTTTTTGTAATGTATCTTTCGTTAAAAATTAAACGCGGTCAATAAAAGTAATTCCTTAAGTAAAAAATAAATTAAAAAAATTGCGTTTGCATGACGACGGCGCTTTTGCTACCAACGGATTTCGTCTGCGTGCCGTGTGCTTTCTTTCGCTGGTCGGCTACACCTTCTGACGCTGTTTCCGACGCCATCTATCAACACGCCCTCAAAATGTGCCCCGCAACTCGACTCCGTTGTCTGCGTCGCCATCCGCCGTTGACCTTGGCAAGTTTTTGACCATAGCTTTTACAGAAACTGAGCTACGCTTTATAAATTTGCTACAAAAAACCGACCTGTAAAATACACCTTTGACGAAAAGTTTAGATTGCTACGTGCAGGCCTGGATTTTGACGGTCCATTTATATCGAGCCTGGAGACTTGAGACTGCCAATATATAAAAAAACAAAAAAACTACAAGTTTCGAATTTTCTTTTTTTTCGGCTGCAAATAATTGATGTAATACTGCCGCGCGGCCAGCTGACTACGTAGACAGCGCGCTCGTGGCCCAGCGGTCTTCGCACTGCCTTCCACGCAAAAACCCAAGGTTCGATGCCTGGCCGCGGGTGCACATTTCTGTTGACTATGTGATGGGATGTTCTGGTAAATTCGACAACCGTGTTGCTGATTCGAGGATAGAATGTTCTACTCGCCCAAACGTGTCTACGCTGATTGTTCCAGAAGCCCACGCGTGTACAAAAAGAGCTCCGCGTGGCAAGCCGCAGTCAGTTTCGCCCCAGCGTTCGATCCTGCTGTTTCGTCGCCACGGACGCCTGTGACGCTATCATTTATCTATTTTGTTTTGGGCACAAGTTCGCCCCATGAAACGTTTAGTTTGCTTCAGTTATTCGCCGCCACATTAATTGTCATTTGTGACAATACCACACATTTTATTACTTACGTTGACGCAAACACCCCGAAAACGAATGTGCAAGGAGGCACATATAAAGAGGGGAAATGAAACATACTATGCAAAGAGACACGTCTAAAAGAATAGAAAACGAGGCTTGACATACAAAAGTACACAGGGCGAAAATAAAGGACTAAAGACGACGTTTGTGATCATCTCTTCGCAGCCTTTTCTTAGCCGTCCTTGACTATAAACACTCATCAAAACCCCAAAAATGTGATTTTTTTTTTACCCCGGATGAAAGTGGGTGGTTTTAACGCAAACGGGCCAAGTAAATATTATTCAATAAGAGAGAAAAAAAAACAATTTACACGTACATAATTTAATACATATATATATATATATATATATATATATATATATATATATATATATATATATATATATATATATATATATATATATATATATATATATATATATATATATATATATATATATATATATATATATATATATATATATATATATATATATATCTATCTATGTATGTATTATTTTTATATATATATATATATATATATATATATATATATATATATATATATATATATATATATATATATATATATATATATATATATCCTATATATATACTCCGGGTGTTCATTTCAATTCGAACAGATTTATTTTAAAAAATCCGTAAAAGATGTACTGATACGGTTTGTGCACGTGAGTCATACGGCCAGGGGTACATTATGTGGATTGCTAATCGTTGCGATAAGTCGGCTAATTAATTAAAAATTCGTTATTTACCTTTTAATTAGTGGAAATAAACATATGGTTCCAATTGGAAACTTAGAGAGCGTCATCGAAAACCACTAAATCAACTCTTTTTAGAACGACTAGAAGCTCGTGGGAAACTCGGGGCTTACCAAAGTTACCTCTCGGGAAGCAGGCGCAAAGCTACAGTTGCGGAACGCGATAATGATCTAATCATCCGCGTTCCGCTACTGCTGGCTTTGCCCCTGCTTCACAAGTGGTTTCATCTCAAATCGTGCAGGGCAAAAAGGGTCCCATTTTTAATTTCCCTGAAAAACATATATGTTATGTCGTCGTCTATAAAAACGCAGTAGCTACAAACATCAAGTTCGTTGGATTTTTTGTTCTCGACTTACGAATTTTAAAGAGGCCGCGGCGGAAAGCAGTGTTTTTCACATCCGTCGTGGGTCGGGTGTTTCGCTTGATCTCCTGTCGTGGTTTTCAGTCCACATTATATTAACTTTTTCAAGCACTCTGTGGGCACAGTGTAAAACGTTATAATACCATGAAATAATCTTAGGCGTTTTGCTTTTTTTCTGTAATAATGTCAAAGACGCCCCCTCAGTCAATTGTTGACAAACTTTGACAATTAAATACTGCCGATCTACTTGGGTTACATCAATATTTTTTATGTCTATGGAGAGCCCAAAACACGTTCTTTTTATATATTGTAAAATGATTTAGCTGTATTATATATCCTTCGCGGGACGTCTACGTTAATGTTTTGCGAAAACCAAAAAGTACCAAATTTAAAATCGATTTTCTCAAAAATCCCATTTTTTTTTTCATTTTTTGTTAAAATGTAGGCATGATAGTTGTCTACTCGAAAAGCAAGTCGAGAAAGAGTGTATTTTGTTTGTATGTTCTATATTTCAGCCTCAATATCGGAAAAAGACGTCTTCGTTTCGCAAGACCTAAGTCAGACCAAAAAAAACGTACGCTTGTATGAATTGTAAAAAAGTTTTATTGAATTTTTGTCTGCGTTTTGTAATCAAATATAAACGCATTTTGTGGTATTGAATAGTTATTTATGTTTTGAAAAGAGCGGGAAACCACGAGAAACATATCTCATCAAATCCGCAGGCCTAGTAGACCTTCAATATGAAGAGGCACAGACGTTGTATTTTTCGATTTATATAACTTTCACTGTAAACTAGCATGACTAGCTATTAGCTGTCATATTACTAAGACATAAAAAGTCACACACCATTGATCTATTATATACAATTCTTTCCGAAACCAAACGCTAGGGTTTGTTCACCGGACATCGCACAGATCGCCAGGAAATGGCCTTTCACTTCCGTAATACACAAAAGTGATGACACAGAAACGATCCGAAACACACGGAGAGATTGTCGCGGAGAAGGGTAGGGAATAAAAATAAATAAATAAGAATAAGATTATCCAACTCCGATGTTAACGAAAATTGCGGTAAAAAATAAAGATTTAGGTTTGAGCCGTGGCAAGGCGATAGGTCCAGACTTGTACGTAATCCGTTACAAGTAACGAAATTACTTGTAATCCCTTACATTTATCGGTAATTTAGTAACGGAATAATTGCATATTTTCTAGAGTAATTTTAAAGTAATTCCCTTACATTTTTTACGTAACGGATTCCTTGTAATCCGTTACTTTTTTTCAGGACCAGCAACCCCCCCCCCCCCTTTCTAAAGAGAAGGTCGTTTTCAGTTTGGTAAAGTTGAGCGCAGTGACACGGGGAGGCTTGCCACTAGGGGTGTGCGAATATTGAAATTTTCGAATAGGAATCGAATACGAATAAGAGAAAAAACGCTTTGAATATCGAATCGAATATGTGTCTAGTAATAAAAAAGAGGTAGCGGCAGGTTTTATTTCCTTTTTTAAAATAAATCAATGCAGCTGCCTTTTACTGGGCTGCAGCAGGCTAAAGCTACTTCTAGTAATGCACTCAATACAAATTCTCGTCCAAGAAAATTAACTGCTCAACGCCCCCTACGCGCCGTGACATTATTTCCGCCAGTAGAAAGACCCGTTCATTTGGGAAACCTGCGACATTTCACTAAAGTTCGAAGATGTTCGTCTTATGGGCAGTGTTGCCCGGCTGCTACACAAATATATTGAATTTTGGGAAACAATTATTTAGAAAGTACTTTGTTTTATATTTCATAAAATAGTTACCAATGTTTACACCATATAAAAGCGAAAAATTTCGCTTTTAATGCTTTCATTAGATATTAATGTGACCCAGCGATGCCAATAAACCCAACAAATATGGAATTTCTCCTCCGCCAAATAAAATCAACTAGTTTTTCCTTTTTTTTTTTTGCGCATGCGCACAAATTTTGATTCTCAGTCGAATCTTTGTTTAACATCACGTTGAAGGTTCGAAAAAGTCGAACTCGGTCGATCTGGAACCTGGGCAGGTTCGCGACATCCCTAGTTTTGACTCCGCGGGAGTGGCAGTTCAATGGCGATGCAATGTTCTACTCGCACCTAGCTTTTTCTTCTTTTTTTTTTTTTTTTTACTTTTCAATCATTTATATTAGATAGCACTTTCGAGATTTATTTTATATTTATATTTCACTCTCGAGCTTTATTTTATTGTATCAATTCCTAGAACGCGCAATTACATCACATATTGCTATAAAAGGGCCACAAAACAAAGGGCTTGGTGAAAAAGAAACCAAAACTGATTCTGTCTTCCTGTCATCGGACAGATAGAGACAGACTAGACCGATAACGCACGCATCATACGCCTTTCTCAGTGAATAAACATATTCATAGGGGAATGCGTGGCAGGCAAGTTATTCGTTACTTGCTCGAATATTCGCAGTTTTGGCGAATATTCGCCGTTTTTTCCGAATATTCGGTTTTGGCCGAATATTGGGGAACTTCCGAATATGCAATTTTCGAATCGAATACGTTTCGAATAAGGAAAATATTCGATTTGTATTCGAAATTTCGAATATTCGCACACCCCTACTTTCCACTCTTCAGTTCCGCAAAGCCTTTTTTTTTTTTTTGCAACACCAAGCCCCTGAATTTATTTTTTTTAGACCCTAACAACAATGTCAAAAATCCAAATACGCATTTCTAAAAAAAAAAAAGGGGGGGGGAGGCAAGTTATATTTGTTTTTCTTAGTGTCTTTGTTTTTTTCTTTGTGATTGAAAGCGGGGAGAGGAAGACACCAAGTGATTGTATGCCCCTTCCAGAAGCTCAAGGCGCTAAGTGCACAGACAAGAATTAACAATGTCCTTCTCGGTTATAGTGACTACGACCATTTTCATAATGTCACAAAACGAGACAACGCTCCGTCTACCTTAAAATCCACTAAAAGAGATGTGATAATATGTGAAGGTGTTATTGCCTCAAGCATCCTCGTTCGTCGATGCACACTTATCATCTTCTCTTAGAAAACAGGACACATTTTTTTCTGCTTCTTTCACCTTATTTGACCCTGTTTTACAAGCTACTTACTTTTTTTGCAGTCCAACTTCTAGAGTTGGCCACTTTATTTGTGAATTCCAGCCAGGTTATCTGCATCTCAGTTACCCTTTCTGTGAGTCAGAAAGGGTAACGTCAGAGCTAAACCTTATTTATTATTTAATTATCACTTTACTGTTACCAACTCTACTAAAACTGTCCAATATCAGGCAACGGCTGCAATGACGAAGCTTTGCTCTATCTTCGAGGTAAATAGTACTTCCATTGCCTCGCTGAAAAAGCTCAATGCAGAGCATAAAACATTCGTGAGGCACAATATGGCACTCCCATCCAGTGCCTCAGTTCAAATGGTGTTCAGCGTAGCAGTCGACATTTTGAGTAAGAAATAACGCAAAATGTCTGTCGAGACTTGCGAGAGTCAGGTGTTGCTCAATATACTCAAGGTGAATAAATGGAACAGGTGGCAACAATAAGAACTTGAATAACCTTCTTCCCTTTGTTTCTTAATTGAGGAAAATATTGTTGAAAGTAACGCCACGAAAGTAACGGATTACTTTTGGGGGTAACGGTCACTTACTTTTATGGGAGGGTAATTGTAATTGTAATAAATTACAATTTAGCCTCGAGTAATTGTAAATGTAATTCCTTACTATTTTTCGGTAACGTGTACAAGTCTGGATAGGTCCACGCCTGAGTGAAGAGTCATACAAAGAAGTCAACGACACGTAACGGAAAATAAAATTTAATGAAGACAGAAAAACTCAGCCGCGCACGTGCAAGAACAAAAACCAACTCCTCCGGGCATTTCCTAAACGGGACACAACCAAATGCGTGCGAACACGCTCTCTACAAACCGTCAGGCCGCTACGCCATGAAGAAATAAACCAAACAAGTAAACAATGCTAACAAACAGTTCGTAATGAAACATTAAAAAAAGAAGTTCAGCAGAAGCGCACCCGAGAAAAAAAGTTCCGCAGGTCGAAGAAACACACACGAAATAAAAAAAAAGTCTTAACTGAACGACGCCGAGTCCAGTCCCACGACACTGAAGCCTGGCAGGATGATGGCGTCCAGATGATGCTCGAATCATTCTTCACTCTGTTCCGCACATCCGTCGTCGCTGTGCGGAACAAAGTGAAGAATATTTTCGAGCAGCGGTGCGCGAGAAGGTAACGGAGACGTAACGTGCCTGGAGCTTCATATCGGGAGAGGAGCTTTCGAGGTAGTTACTGCATGCAGTTACTCAAACTTTCTCTTTCCCCTTCCCTTTTTCAAAAGAACACGTCAGCCGGGGCTAACTTTTCATCTCGGGAGAAGACCACTCTTCTCAAGCGGTTATAGTTGACAAGGAGGCTGACTTCGACCCAACTAGTCTCCGGGCAGAATAGACACAAGTATATTTACCAACAAGCTCGTTTTTGATGCTAGTCTCCGGGCTTTGCTGTTTCCAAAAGAAATAACCCTTCGGTGCTATCGGATTTCCGCGGAGGGAGATAGAGTACATAACATTGAAAGAATAAAACACGGAGGACAAGCAGAGGACAACCACTTTGCAAAAGCACGGCCATTTCTAGGATATATGGCGTTCGAAGCTTGGGCGAATACGCGGTATCGTTTCACGCGTGCACGGATGGCTGGTTTCAAAATTTTCCCACATCCCTAACGAAACCGGCCCGTCTTCGTGTGCGTGCGCGATTTTCGTCCCGCGCCACCGGTTTTAGTTCGCACGCGGCGTTGTTTTGGCAGGCAGAACTGTTGTTGACCGTCGATATTGTAAGGCCATGGTGTTTTCATCCTCCCGGGCAACAGTTACTTTTCTTTCCCTTCAGCAATACTCTGACTGACTGACTCCTCCTGGGTGGCCGTCACTGTTCGCCCCGTCAACGACACATTCGTACCATTTCACTCCTCGTGACACAGGGTGCGCTGCTCGCTTTACTGTCACGGGCCATCCCATCTAACACAACGAGCGCGAAAGGTCGTGGTCATCTGCTGGTTTCGAAAGGGCGGGACGTTCATATAGGTCAATGAAGGCCCCGAATCAATACGACGTCTGCCGATTTCTATACATTAAAAAATGAACTGCTCCAATGTAGCTTGCCGTCTATAATAAAATTTAAATGATCCACAAATATAACAAGGTGGAACTACTGTATTTCATCTTTATGTGGGAGCGTTGAAAAAAGGCAAAATATTTCCAAGTTTGTGAAGACGCGCAATTCGGAAGTCCGTTTCAAGCCGTAAAAACACGTTTTTGCACGATATTGATGCTTAAATATAGAACATAGAAACAAAATACACACTTTCTCGACTTGCTTTTCGAGTAGAAAACTATCATATCTACATTTTAAGAAAAGATAAAAAAATAAACAAATCGGTCTTTTTTGAGAAAATTGAGTTCAAAATTGGTACTTTATGGTTTTCGCATAATATTAACGTAAACGACCCGTAAAGGATAACTAATACAGCTAAATCATTTTATAATATCTATAAAGAGCGTGTTTTGGGCTCTCCGTAGACATAAAAAATATTGATGTAACCCAAGTAGATCGCCAGTATTTAATTGTCAAAGTTCGTCAACAATTGACCGAGGGGGCATATTTGACATTTCTACAGAAAAAAAGCAAAACGCCTAAAATTATTTCATGGTATTAGAGCGTTTTACCTGTGCCCACAGAGTTCTTGAATAAAGTTAATATAATGTGGACTGAAAATCCACGACAGGAGATCGAGCGAAACGTCCAACCCACGACGGATGTGAAAAACACCGCTTTCGCCGCGGCCTCTTTTAAAATTCGTAAGTCGAGAACAAAAAATCTGACGGACTTGCGGTTTGTGACTACTGCGTTTTTAGAGACGACGCCATAACATATATTTTTTTCAGCGATAGTGTTTTCGCATTGTTCGCTCCCACGCCAAGCGTGCTCTCGCCGACACTCCGAAAACTATCGACGCGCTTCATTCGGCGAAGCGTGGGGGTCGGCGAGAATAAGCCGCCCTCACTGCGACGCGCAGGCCAACGCTTCAGACGCCGAAAGAGACGCGAGATTTTCCGCCTCATTAAAAAGCCCACCTGCGCGTGCCTCGGCGCGCAAACCGAACGAACCATTCGCCTCCAACTAGCGAGACTGGGCCACACATGGGTCCAGGCATTCACGTTGAAGAGAGGGCGTGAGACAAAGAAAAACAGAAATAGATGCATAATAGGCTAGATGGAGGAGAGGGGAGACTCAATTACAACACCGTGCCATAATTTCCCAAACCCTATGGAACGCGGCGGGGGACTGCGGTACGTTGATGTTGGCGCCAAGATTCCTGTGCTGCAGGCGTGCGACGGAGTGCGAACCTCGGCAGGGTTCGCACTCCGTTTTCAATCGCGATGAACCGAAGCAAGGGCCGTCATTCGGACACCGCGTTCTCACGTCCGGTTCCTGCGGTTCTATTCGTCTGAGCCGACGAAGGACAGCCATGACCTGGCGCGTTTCATGGAAAGGCCCATTGGTCGGGGCAGTGAATGGACGCACTGACGTAGCTGCCTTCTGGGCCTTTCACTGGTACAGAAGGGTTTCGGCCTTCTGTTCGATCCACTTAGGGTGAAGGGGGTGACGGTTCTCCGCTCTACTCAGGCATTACCCGTAGAAGCCCGGCGGTTCTCCAAGTTCTTGGAAGGGCTTCTGCGACTAGATTGCGGCGTTACGCTCGAAATTAGGGCCACTTCTTTCGTAATGAGCGCCATTCAGCGAAGCTGAGCACTTGCGTGCGGTAGTTGGGAGACCGCACAACAGCGACCATTGTGGGCAACTAAGCTGGAGCTATACGGCCCTGAGCGCGCGTGCTGCGGCGCATCCCAATGAGGATTTTCTCCGCGGGTTAGACTGGTCGGGTTGGTTTCGAATCAGGACTACGTACACGCATTGTAAGGCATAGCGCGAAGCACTACAAGGTCCGAATGCAAACTTCGGTAGGGCAACGAATTTATGATATAGCGCAGTAATGTATACGCGACGGGGACTTTTCAAATTGCGCAGTGATAATGCAGACGTCAAAACCGTGTGAGAGAGCATCAAAGTTAGGAGACTATGGCAACGATCATTTCGGATAGGGTGAAAGCGGTATATTGTGTTTCTCTTCTTCGTCAGCTTGAGAAGTAATAGACAAACTTTTTGACTTAGTTCGTTACCTCGATTGTAGATAACCTCGATCTACATTTCCGAGGATCTAAGCACCATTGTAATCCATTGAATTTAATGTTTTTTTTTTTAGAATGTAATTGCGTTAACAAAGCGATCAATGCTCCTAGCTATGAACTTGATTACGTTTTACACAATTTCTAAAATGAGGTGCAGTCATGTCTTGTTAATACGTGACAACGTAACACGCACGATTGCAGCCGAAATTGCTGATTTTACTTGTCTTATCCAGATTCTGAGCCACTGAAACGGGCGTTTGCGAGCCTCCAAAAGGCCAACAGTGAAAAGAAGGACGATGTAGAATTCCATATGCCAATAAACTGTCCTGCTGTGGTATTCATCGAGTGAAGTAAACGTAATAAAATGATGCAAAAACTGAACGTAGCGTTATGGCGGCCCCCAAGCAAAGCGGGTTATAAGCGTCTAAAGACTAAGTTTCAAAATGAATTCTGTAAAAACGTGCAGTTCTGTATTGTTGTTATGGACAACTCACGTTATGGACGTTTTGGGGGAAGTGAAGCGTCCACATTAACGATAGGTCACTGTATTCAGTTAATAAATTATCAGATAGAAAGTGCTAGTCAAAGAAAAACAATCACCGATTTCTCCGAAGGAGATATCTCTCGACGAGCATGAAATCAAATATTTAGCATTTCGCGTACTTTGTAATATTTGCACTTATTGTAACATACTTAATATGTAAATACGTCGAATGTCTGTACTGCCGCAATGTCTTCGTATATGATTACCCTCTGCAAAGCGGTGTCCGTTCAAGAATCTGTCTGTGCCGACGCATATCCCTTGGTAAAGTTGAGGCTGCGGATTGTAGGCTCGAAAGGAAGCAGGTCAGCCGCAACCCGTGCACGCCGGCCACATCTCAATCTTGTTCATAACCCGAAAGGACCGAGAGATAGCCGTCATACCATTAGTGAAACGACAACCGAAGCTTTCCCAGGGTTATCAAAAATTGAAAACAAATGATCCAAGCGTGACCTTGCTTGCGGCTCTGTCGCAATTGAAATCCGAATCTGCATTGAATGCTGGGAAAAAAGAAGAACAAAAAAGAAATAGTTGATGGGGGCGTTTTGCGACAAGCCTAAAAGAAAGCTTTTACGCTGCAGTTACAATTCGCTAGTATAGGTAAAACAAAATATAGCCCTTTTTATTTCTAATAATTCGAATCGTTTGCCATGTTCGCAATTGCAAGCGTTGTAGACAAGAATGGGCAAGGTCAATCTTATTTTCTTTTAGGAGTTTATTGTTGTTGCTGCAGCGGCACTATTTAATGTCAAAATATCAAGTGATCGTTAAATTATTACTGTAACTGTTGCCTCTGCTTAACATCAAACTCTGTAGCCACAACGAGTGTATGGAAACAACTAGAACTATACATAATCTACGCTCCAGAGAAACGCCATTTCAGCCATCTCGTGGCTTGCAATCATTGGTGCCAGTTATTCGAAATCTCGGAAAACAGTTTCCCGTCCTTTACACCTGTTAAAACGGTCCGCGACAGAGCAGAAGAGTGGAGATTGTTAGGGAACCGTTTTTGCACATCCGATACGGTACGACGGGCCCTCCGGTGCGAACTGCGCGTATCCAACCAGATAAGACTTGCGCATGCGCAGTTCGTACCGGAAGGCCCATCGTACCGTATCGGATGTGCAAAAACGGTTCCCTAAAACTGCTCTAATATCGTCTGCGCTTCCTGACATCTTATACCTAAAGGTCACGTTTTCGACTCGGAGCTATGATCGGTTTGCGTTCACTTCGCCACTAGCCAACAAGATGGCGGCGCGCAAGAGAGAATCGGGGATTGTGGTGTCGATACTCTAAACGTAACTTGCTTCGGTGGCTCTAGTATAGTACCATTCTATCCTCTTACTTGTTGCAATCTGCACTAAGGCTTCAACGGGTATTTCGACGTGAACTTTAACAGGGGCCGTATTGTGTACCCTATGGATGCACTCGTCGATTAGGGTTTGGCCAAAAAAAAGTCGCAGCTTTTGCTTTAGTCCTCCAAAGTGTCAACGCCGATCATACTTCGCGTGATTTCCTTCTCGTAAATACTCTCAGTATTTAGATTGGGCTACACAGACAGCGCGAACACGAGTTGGGTACCTTTGCACTTTGATCAGGCAAGAACAAGATAACAAACACCGAACGTGTCACCACCCTAGTTGTTGCTCAAGATGAACAGATTCTGCCAGACTGATAGCTTTAATGACAACTTCTCAGTTACTAGAGAGAAAACCCGCAAAAGGGGCTGTCTTTTGTTCGTTTTGTTCGTGTGTCGAAAAACGAGAAAGGGACAGCCGCTGGTGCGTGTTTTTGTGTGTCACCAGTCGTGGTGATATAACAACCAGACGCAATGGACAAAGAAGACAATCTATATTTTTTAAATGTCCTTTTTACAGTCGAAGACAGAAGCGCAATGCCAATGCTGTCACCCCAGTGATGGTCTTGGCTGGAGCGAAAAAAAAAAAAGAATGTGCGCGTAAATGTTTTTTAATGGAAGGTTTTTTTTGTTTTTTTTTTGGGGGGGGGGGGGGCGGGGAAGGGGTCGAGGCCAACTCGTCGAAAGCCAACTCGTCGACGGCCAACTCGTCGGCGGCCCATTCGTCGAATAGGCCTATTCACCATAGGGCAACTCGTCGAAGGCAAACTCGTCGAAGGGGCCGACTGGTCGCCGTTTTTTAAAGCCAAATATATCATTTTTTTCACTTAAATTTTAAAGCAAATACTGCCCTATAATAATCCCTGTTCTGTCTTTTATGTGCAACTCTTTCGTAAAATAAATGTGTACAAAACGCGCTCTCCTTAAAAAGATATGACCTCCAGTCTCCTCTTGTTCAATATGGTTTAAAGTAACAACTGGCCGCTTTCGCCACTTTCACGCTGCAGTGGTGCACAATCACTACGTCGCTCGTGTATCACTGGGGAGCGTGTTACCCTACGCAGCCCATCAGTTGACGCCGCTTCGCGACGACAGTCTGCGGCGGCTCGTCATAAAATTGTCGACTCACCTTACCCACCCGTTCACGCCATTCGCGATGACAGTCTGCGGCGGCTCATTACAAAAATAAGTAATAAAGAGAGGTAGCAAAGGGACAATCCTGAGATGACACATTTTTCAACTTGTCTAAAAGTTCTCTCCTGTCTTTGCCCTCTAGTAATTTTTCTTTCAATCTTGTAACTTATCGAAAGCGCTGTCCATAGTCGAAACACAAATAAAAATATAGGCCAAAAGATAAAAACGAAACCACGATATTTTACCTTGGACCGTCATTCAACCCATTCGACGAATCGCCCTTCGACCAATCGCCCGCCAGCGCGTCCATACAGCAGAACCAGACTAAATGGCATATGAAATGTAAAAAGCGGCTGCAAAAGCAAAAAAGTTCGACCACTTTTCTTTGAAGAGGAAACGGGGGCGGTAAAGAGATACTTCGATCGACCATTCACCTAGAGCCGAGGAGTAAAAGAAGCCAGATAATGTAAGATACCTTGTGCCGAATGTCCCAACTTCTGCTGCGAGAGTGTTCCTGCTGAGAATGTTTTCTTTAGCTAACTGAGCAAGCCGTCAAGGCATCCTGCAAAAAGCGTACGCCCCTCTTCATGGTGGTTGCTGTTCTTTGTATAGCCTTGATCCTTTTTGGTTGCGCCGTAATATATGACTCTTCATTTACCCTATTGATTGCCCTTGCACTCTACTTGATCAACTTCCGACGTACAGGGTAAGTCAATACAGCAGAAGTAGACGTTTGTGTACCGTTAGTAAGGATGTGCGGCATGTTTGTTTTCGCTTCAGTATTTCCGTATGATTTCATGACGTGTGCCGTATATTCCTTTCCCAGGTCTTGACATTTTTCGAATTTTTGTTTTGCATCCCAATACGCAGTTCCAGTTATAACACTACAGATAGCTAGTGAGGTAATTAATTAAAAAACAGTTCTTTGCTCCGCACCCCACCCCCTCTTTCGCCCACCCTGCATCGGAAAATTTTCATGTGTTATTTGAAACGAGGTGGCCTCGTCTTCTACTTATACTCCTTCCTCAACATCTCCTGTCTCATCGCGGGCTGTGACACTGATCAAGACGTACGTAAGTACTTAAATCATGTTCAGTGCCACAGTGCAGATGTTTTTATCAGGTATAAGCTTGTCTCCTGCTTCATCATACGACGAGCATCTCTGCATAGATAGTAGCGATCGGCTCTCCCAAGGGCTTTGCGGAGAAGGAGGTGCATCAAATTTCTTGTGTGTGCTTTACGTTCACTTGTTTTTCCTCTCTCATTCATTTTTAGAGTCACTAATCAATGACTGCTTAACAGTGAGAAAGATTCTGGAAAGGAATATTAAATGTTGCGATTTTCGATATCAGGATGTAAACATCAAAGCTATGAAGCTGCACTACAGGAAGATGATTTAAAGAATGGTGCAAATCAAGAGAATGACGC
This sequence comes from Ixodes ricinus, assembly GCA_037355805.1. Lineage (NCBI taxonomy): Eukaryota > Metazoa > Arthropoda > Arachnida > Ixodida > Ixodidae > Ixodes > Ixodes ricinus. The sequence continues at coordinate 37,821 of JAZHYW010041586.1, forward strand.
TCACGCTTATGGACCTCTTTTTTATTTAAACCCTCGAAGGAAGGTGCTCTCATATCTAAAGATTATTTTTAACTATTAACTTATTTGATCCAGGATTATACATAGCTACACGCGTAAAAACTTTGCGCCGTAAGACACACTCTTTACTCACAGCGCACGGCTGGATACTCATTTCAAGAGTTCCCTCGAAAACAACGGGCTGGTCGATAATAGGGTCGATGACTCCGGCGCTTGTGTTCGCTATAAATTAAGGAAGCAGCGCGTCCTATAGCATTCACCTAATCACCCCTAGTCGCGAAAGCTGGCGTCCTTCCTTGGCAGCTTTGTCTAAGGTACTTCTATACTTTGCTGTACCGTCCTCCTCGACGACCTCTTTGTCACTGAAGACGCGCCTAGGCTTCAGCAGCATTCGGGAATCCTTTTGTTTGGACTTGATTGTTGGGTTAATGATTAATTAACCTTCGCTGCTTCTGAAAGTGCGCTGTTTATGCATTCGGGTTAGCGCTTCCTAATCTCCTCGACGCTCTTGTGTGTTCAGAAAAAGTGTGTTTGGAGAACTCTGCAAAGGCGCATCATTAGTGGAGGGTGGCCTCGATCTTGAGAAGGCGCTTGACTTTGTTTGGTTTGCGTACTAATGCTAGAGTTTTGTGACTACCATGAGGACGCTTATATTTTGTCGGAGGCCTATATATGGGCTACCGTTTTCAAATTTAACAAGAAGGTTTATGAAACTACACACCAAATAAAGTACTGTAACCATCACTATCTTATATTTTATTACTTTAATGCGTATGTCGTGGTAAAGCCGGACATTAGGAGCCCTTTGTACTGCAGAGAATACCGGCAATTAAAGCTGTGTTGCTATACTGTCAAAAGAATCGGAAACGAATGTTTGCATCAGAAATGCCGCTCCTCGTAAATATGTGTTATCCAGACACTCTCCCCTATGAGCCTTGGCAGGCCTTTCGTTCACATTCCAGAGCAAAAGAAGAAAACAGCGTGTTCGGAATTTTAGTTAAACAATTGTCGCTACAGCCATAATACCTAAACGTTTTGCTGTTATAAATGAGAACTTTCGCTGAGATTTAGACAAATCCGGGTATTGTCATGTTTCGTTAAATACCTTTTCGAAATATATGTTTCTGCAAATAAAGTGTAAACATATTTTACTGAAAGAGTAATTATTTAGGTAAAACCGCGCAACTATTTAAACGTATTAGGGCGGTTTGATTATAAGAACTTTGATAAGGTGCAAATAGCTAAATATTTGCTTCAGTGTACGATTAACTATTTTGCTCTTCTTTTAAGTTTGACATTATATTGACTTAGAATTAATCCCAAATACAAAATGCGAACTGAACTATCTCTATATTCTTGAACATAGATGACGAACGGTAAAAATACTTTAAAGTCTTTTTTCTTTTCGACCTTAAGACCGATTTACATTCTCGTACATTTTTTCTCTCTTCATTACAACAATTTTTGAACCTTCGTGAATGTATAAGTTTAAGGTTGACCTTGTTATATTGCATTGCGTGTACAACACATATCAATATGTCATGTTGATTAGGTAGCTTTACCACACTATTTAAAGATAAAAATATCAAGTAAGTTACCAGACGAGAAACAAGAACGCAGTTGTAAATTTTCATTGTACGTATATGTACCACCGTACTTTCTTCATCCAAGTAAGCAGAACTTCCGTGTCTTGTCAAGAAACAGAAGCAGAAATCCACAAAGAGGATACATCCTGCAAATTTCTTTTCGGCCTAGTGCGACATAGGACTGGGGACTATAAACACACGTTCGACCAGAATGTATGCAAGCCGTGGTAGGAAAAGGCCACTTGTAACCTAAGGGAATCGGTCCCAGAATTGAGCCCCCTGGTACCTTTCGTGATTATCTTCTGAGAAAGTCGTAACGAGGCTTTTAGGGTGATGAACTCTGGCTGCGAGGTGATGTGGAAAAGGGAGAAGAGACGTAAGGAATAGGATTGAGCCATAGGCAATGAAATAAAAAGGGAATACTTTGAAGATCGATGCTGCATAGGAAGCTTGAACAGTTAATTGAGAGTGCAGAGCCCAAGACACTTGCATACCCGGAAGACGCTCTTAGAGCAATGACGTGTCACGGAAGTCTATGGGTGGTTCATTTAGAAGGGTTCGAAATTCCGACACACTTCCTGGTTGCCCGACTCCCAGCGGATCTGTCTAAATTGGCGCGTCTTAGTCCTCAATCTCACCCATAGCGTTACGGAGAGGGTACGTGACCTGTAACGTATCGAACGACACTGCCGCCGTACAACTTGCTAAGACAATTCACAGCAAAGCAATATGATAACGCGGTGATATTCTTACGCCGTATCTACCGCTCAGAAAGTTGCACTCGAGAACCATAACCTCCGCGAACCGTGCCCATTCAACTCTAAACTCAAAAATGCCGGCGCCCGCGAGCCACTGGCTATGTGAACTAATATCACGTGACTCCACGTCCATGACCTACCTAATATGGTAGGCGACTTTTAGATATATAAAAGAGGCAGGTTTATATGAAGCTATACTTTTACAACAAAAAAGCTGTTTTCTTAAATGATTATTAGAGATAGTAATGAAAGAAATCCAACCCAGCGATTCCAAGAGATTTTAGGGACGTGGAATAATACCGATATCTTTATGATAATGTAGTATTTCCCAAAGGTCTCATTAAGTTTCTAGCCTCGTTCACGTAAAGCTAGCGGTGTGCCAACAAAATAAACACCAATTTTGTCTGTACAAAAAAAGTTAAAAGCGGCTAAATACGTTAAAACTTCTACAATAAAAACATGGATTACTTAAGGAGCTTCGACGAATGAACAAAATTGCTATTTAACAGTATATACTAAAACAAAAATTTATTTCAGAAAACAAAACGTTCATTAAATTTTGTTTAGTGTTGTAATTCCCCAAAGTATTTCCCCACGATAAAAGATTCTCTAGATTCGAGAGCGCTAATAAGGTGACGCAAGCGAAGGCATCCCTCCATCTGCATTGCGGGTCGGTCATCTCTGCCGAGTCCTCCTCCGCGGATTTGCTCCTAGCGAACCACGCTATGTGATGTGAGGCTCAAGGGCTTGCGGAGTTTTCGTTTTGATTTGCTCCGAAAAACGGGTCTCGACATTGGTTACGTCATCGCTTGAAGGGCCGATAAAGAGTATTCGACTCGACTCTGGTGGCGACCTTGCGCAGTTTCGAAAAACGTGCCATCAATCACGTAGCTGACAACACCTCTTGTTCTGTCCCTACGTGTCTTTTTTTATGTTTGCGCGCCACGAATTGAAGACATTTGTGCATTTAGAAATAAGACGTCGCCCTGTCCTTTTTCTGTTCCTTCGACTAATGTGTTCATTTCTGCCCCAGTCTCTGATTTATTCAACAGAGTTTATCTAAACCACACGCCTTATACGAAAACTAGCATTCCTGTCAAAATACCAAAATCAATTATATTTTGCTAATTTTCGGACCAACGTCCAAGAGCTCATTGTTTTGTACGCTGTACTTTTTCTTATATTTTCTAGCAAATGGTATATATTTTTTTCGTTTTTCTACCGAAGGAGAAAGCACTCTAAGCATCCGCAAGTAGCAGAAGTGCCTCAAACTCCTTTTCCCGTCTAGTCCACCCACCCGTTGTTTATTAATTTTAGTATAACAGTTTGCTACGTCTTGATAAAATAAAATAAAACGCGATTTTGTTGAGGGACACGTGATTCTCTAGTGATATAAACGTAGGGTATTACACTGCGATGATATTCCAACGACTGAGAATTCATCCAGATACATTGCGCCAGAGACCGCAAGAGACAGACACTGAAGAACACGTAAGCTAGGCGAGCGGTCTGTTAATTGTAATGAGTCAGTACCAGCTTTTCAAAATTTCAGCTCTGCTTTACAAACATGGTGCTTGTATACCTTAAAGTCGGGCACTTACCTGCATACCTTTCAAGTTTTACCGTATGAAGGTGACAAGACTTACCCTCGTTAAGGACTTATTACAATATGAACATTCTTGTCTGTGTTCACCTTAACCGAAGCAACACTTTTATCACAAATATGTATTCGTAAGTTCTATATTTATGATGGCGGCATGGGAAAATATGCGTCTTTGGACAGCCATGGATGTAGTCGAGAAAACGTGCGTGCTGTTAAATTTGAATGGTGTTCCTGTTGACTGTACCAGTCTAAAAAATAAAAATGCGCGAACGTCGTTTAATTGAGTTTTAGGCAAAATAGGTGTTGCCGACTTGATTGAAAAGACGTAAAACTAATTTAGAAACTACACTCTAGCTTAAGGTATAGAGACATTCAACATTCCCAGCTTTTATATTCTGCAAGGACTCTAGGTTACGTACCACCAGATTGGTTTAAGCCTCATTGGAGTAGATGAAACACTTCACAGCCCGAATAATACAGTCTCAATAAAAATGCTTTAATTTTTCTCTTCTCACTTTCAGCTGCCCCAGCCACTGGACGGACCCCCTAATTCAAGATGAGTTGCACTTTCGAGAAAGCTATGGCTACTCCTTCCCTGATTACAAAGCCACGATATTTCATTGTTAATGACACACGTCTTTCGTGCGCCCCTGCTCTGACAGTAAGATGAGGCGGTCTATCATATGTTCCAGGTGTTTAGACAAAAATCTAACTCATTAAACGGGATCAACGAAATGAATTCCTGAAGCTCGTTCGTCCTGCTCAAGCGACACCTCGTGATACAATAAGGCCCAGAAAACCTGCGGAAGCGGCCGTGCGTTGTCAGCGAGGCGAAATCTATACGTACGATAAATTCATAAGCATACGCTCGTGGAAACTGTGGCGCCTGTCCGTTGGAAAGCAACTACCGAAAGCAGCGCAAGGACGACCCTAAATGAGGGAAAGAAATCAATCACTCCTATCTGCCGAATTCTTGCTACTCCTGTGTACATTATGGCTATTCAATAGTCAATTCAGGCGACGTGTCTACAAATATATGATTTGTCTCTTCGGATGCTGTACACAACTCACTAAGCTTAGCTGCGAAGATAAATTGTTTTATATTCTCACTGCTCATCCGTCCTTGACCATTCGGTCAAGCTGGAGCCCTCTGTAATTATTACCCACATCAATGCACTACTCGAACAATCTGCTTGCGCAAGCTTCCCGCATGCTCAGTGAAATTCATGCCGGGTCACGTAAAGCGCGCACTGCCCCCACGTGCTGCGTCGCATTCGAGCGTGATGGCGTCATACCAGCCGCACTCCTTCACCTCCGCATCGACGCGCCATCTCCGCCGCCGTTTCCTAGGCAACCCATTTGGTCACGACGACGAGCGCACACCAGCGATCGCCATGGTACAACGGCTTATTCAAGAATACCGTCATAAATACAGTTTTTCTTTTTAAAAAGGCGGTTTCAAATTCATCGTATGGAGAAGCGACTGACGTTTAGACCACTTGAATCTGGAATGAGAATTCCGCATTTTGCAGAGTTTCGAGAAACTTGAGAGCAGGCAGTTTATTCTCCACGTACGTGACTCCATAATTTAGTTGTCTTCTTCGATTATTAATTGGGAGGCGATAAGAAGTTTGATCTCATCGCTGCACCCCTCGACAGCCCACTTTCTGTGTTCGTGAGATCTATCACCACACTCTCGGATTGGGAGTGTTAATTATATAGAGTCTCGCAGGAAAATAACCTCCTATTTTAGAGCGTCTTCATATGATTTAATAATTTAAAGTCTCCTTGTCCGAGTTTGTGTTATATTTTTGTCTCTCGCATTTTGTCTTGCGCATCCTTGACGCATAACATCAAACTTTGTAGTTTCATTTCGGTGTAGTTGTATTCGAGTTCTTTATTGATTTTACATCGCTCTCCTTCGCTCTTGACAAGCGTCCTAAGATATAGCTTTAATTTGTAATCGCTCCTTCGCAATATTACGAAGGGTGGCTCAAAAGGAGAGGAACATACGACTTACGATACAGGGTAACTCTTTCAACCACATGTAAAACAATTTCGGTACATATCGGAAACTAAATACAGCTGCGATCCAATTAGGAGATAACAATATTTTACTGCTCAAATTTTATATTACCACTTTTATATACCTATTAGAGATCGGAAAAAAAGAACAATAGGAATGGTTCAACAAAAAACAAATAAAAGTCAACGTGAGACGTGCATTTTTAGTCATCGCCGTTCGTTCCGATGTAATTGTGCAACCGGTGGTTCCACTCAATAATTCCTTCCCCGGTCTTGCGCTCAATCTTTATCCTTGATTTTCACCTGCGAGGAAAAGCCCCTGTTTTACGTGCAACGTGCCTGCTGCACAGATTCTAATCATGTACGCCTCCGTATCCCGCCGGGGAAGAACGTGCGGTGTACGTAAAGCACAGACGGACGAATCTTCGTTTATGCTGCCATGGGAACTCGTCTTTATGCGGTAGTTTATATCAGACACTAAGAACTTACCATAGTTCTGAGTTTGAGATTTCGCAGGAGCGATAAACCGGACTGAAGCTTGCGAAGGGCAGGCGCGTGCTAGCTGCAGCGTTCGTTCAGAATGGCGCTATAGTTCGGAAGCCTGCTTTGAGGAGAAGAAAGATAGACGCACTCTGTATTCTGCGTCAAGCAGATGCAGTCAAGAACTTATACTCCAGCTTGTTAGTACTTTAGTCCTAGTTATGTGATGACTATAGTAAAATCTTCTTGGTAGATATGCAACCCAGTATAAAAAAGAGACTGTGTTTGTGCTGTGCTTGGCTGCATACTACAGTCAGCATTTCGTATCATTCCTCGTCTTTTATTGAGGGCATATTTATATTGCCAAACGTCCCTCTGTCTTCTCCAGCGTCTCTTTGGCCCGCCGAGCAGGGTGATATTCGGCACGTCGCCTCTACGGTTCTGCTATACTCCGTTTCACTCCAAGTTGGACCGCAGTCGACGCTACGATCCACTGGAGTAGTATACTGGGCAACGCTAAAATTGCCTCTGCACGTCACTCGAACTCGAAATTGCCTAGCGTGCATAGCGGACGCACCGAGACAACGATCACCGTGGCGATGCACTTTTGGCGCTGCTTGGTTGGCTCCGTCGGATCCGAACGTCGGCTTCGGTCGTACTTAAAGTGGAAGGGAGTGTGCTCCGAAAGACTGAGGGAAAGGAGGACACCAGAGACCGCGGGGACATCAGAACGCCTAGCTCTGGCTGGAACGATTAGTGGGTCGACGTAAAGCTTAGCAGCCCTTGTCTCCACTGCACTCGTCGAACGCGTATAGAACGCGGAATGCTGGCGTCCGGCGTTTGGTTGTCGCATTCGAACGTGTTCGACGAGTGCAGAGGAGACAAAGGCATCAATAGCTTTATGTCAGCTTACTAATCTTTCGAATCGGCAGTATGGCGTTCTGACGTCCCCGCGCGCGCACGTCTCCCCCTCTCTCGGGTTCTCGGGGCATTGCTCCTATCCAGGAGGGGTAATGCAGCGTGCGAGCCACATGCGCTGCCCACTCGGCCACGCCTTCACTAAGTCGCCTTCCACGTAAGGCAGAAAAACGTATAGCGTGTGCTGACGAAGCTAAACGCAGTGCTGCTCGAACGACACATCGAGAGTAAACTTTTGATTTTCGGGATCATCTCCGTAACGCGAAACATGCATTGCGGCTTGCTTTCTATTGTAGTAAGCTGGATCGCGAATCGAGACTCGTTTTGCTGGGCCTCGAGCTGCGCCACAGGTTGCTATCGCTCGATACCAGTTAATTGCGTAGGTCCTGCGAGAGAACCGAGGAAGACTCGCAATTTCTTAGTTCTTTAGGTTGTTCTCGACGATGAAACGTTTATCGTGTGTTTCAGGAATGAGAGTTAATATTTTGAGCGCAGATATCCAGAGCGAGTACAATAGCAATCATTTTTAAATACATTTTTTTGTGGTTGATGGTTGAGAGTTGTGACTTTGTCGGGCGTAAATCCGTGATGCGGTTCAACGAGACAAGGGTCGCCAAGAGTCAGTGTGGAGTTCTTCGTGATCTCGAAGTCTTCGGAGGGTAGCAGACGGTAAGTCAGACATGCCTCTATGGGGACAACCGTACATTTTCAAGTGCTTGTACAAAGTACTTCGAGTGCAAGGTTTTGCTTTGAACTGCTCTAGATGTCTTCTGTGACGAACTAAATCGCTGAGCGTGTCGTTCATTCGTTGAACGTGTAAATCATTTAGCGACAACAGCCAGCGACGCCGGCACAGTCGGTGAAGCTCCGACATTTGATATTTTTTGTCTGGGCTCGAATGCTCCACAATACCGATTTGATCACCAAACACTCGATATAATGATCGCAGTGCATCATAATACATCCGCTTCGAGAACCGCGTAGAAGCTTCAACACTTCTACTTTGTGTGTTTCTTCCATTGCCTGAGATCAAGCAGTGTTTGCGGTAACCTGTTACAAACAGGGTTACCGGCAACGTTGCTTTTTTCGGTAATCTAGTAACGTACTCGTTACTTTTCCAAAGCTGTAACGGTAACTGTACTTACGCCACTTATTTCAGTAAAGGGTAACTATAGTTACTTTTCTTACGCATGCTTCTTCCCAAGACCTAAAGAAAGTAGACCAAATTGTTTTTCCGTGTTTCTACATCCTGCTACCTTAAGTTCAGACACAGGCGACGCAGTAGAGAGCTGATGGGACTGTTCGGAAAGCGCTAAAATCTCATGATCTTGGTGTTCGTCATGTTTCTGTACGTGTCTTCTCATCGCTAAATCAATCATCAAGAATAAAGGCCCAGTGATTCGCGCTTTTGACGCCGCTTGATCGGTCCCACTTATCTCGTAGCGTCAGCGTGCGTCTGGATTTCAGCTGAACGAAGTATAAGGGCGTCTGGTGTTCATTATTGCACCTCGTTCCACATATATTTAAAATTGTGCTGGTCTTTTCCCTACGCAAATAAAATCCACATTGGCAAAGACGCGCTCATCGTTTCAGTAGAGTACGCGTACCGGAACAAGTAATA